>RCUC01147357.1:0-106403 GCA_003697995.1 Taxidea taxus jeffersonii | reverse complement strand
GAGAGAGAGAGAGAGAGCGAGCACAGGCAGACAGAGAGGCAGGCAGAGGCAGAGGGAGGAGCAGGCTCCCTGCCGAGCAAAGAGCCTGATATGGGACTCGATCCCAGGACGCTGGGATCATGACCTGAGCCGAAGGCAGCCGCTTAACCAACTGAGCCACCCAGGCGTCCCTAGAGAGGTTTTCTTGTCGCTTTGTAAGTGACTTTCATGCTACAGTGCTTTGCATATAATGGCATGAACAATGGAAGTGCCAAGCTTCCAACATGATGAATAAAACTAATAACCAGAATGCAGGTCAGATTCTGTTACAACAAATACTGCTACTATAAAGATCACTTAAGTATCCCTGTTATCTCTAAGGCCTGTCAATTGCCCATTTATTTCAAGCAATAGTCATTACAACAAAATTGAGAGCATAAGAAACAGAAACTGGACCTTCACCACAGTTGGGTATAACGCAATTGAACCTGTAATAACAGATTCTCCTTTGTATTTCTCCGGTTCTTTGCTGCAGGAAGAATAAAGCTTGCAGAGACATAATACAAGCCTGGGAAGCTGGTGTTTTGTAGTTGTTGCTAGGAGAACAAAACTCAGAAGCAAAGGACACACGGAGTTGTGTGACGGGCCCTCTCTAGGGAATTTGGTCCCCGGGGCCACTTTTGACCTTAATCCACGCTGGAGCCATCAACCACAGAGTCACTTGCTTCTAATAGTGATGTAATGCATATATTAAGTCCTGGAATGAAGACATGATTCATTTCCCATGGATCACTGAGCACTTTGTGGGAACCTGGCCCTGCTCTGATGACCCTAAGATAAAGGAATCCAGAAGCATGCGACTGGAACCATCCTTTCTCCCATGATGCTCTGCTGTCAGCACCGCATAACTGTAAGAGCACGTGCCACATCGATTATATATAGAAATGATCTAAGTTAGCTGCATTCCATTTGGTATACAGGCAAAGATTTTTCCATGCCTATCCATCTTTTGCTGGTGGCAGTGATGAGTTTTGTCGTTTGCTACATTTTCCTTCCTTCCTTCCTTCCTGCCTCTTTCTGCTTTTCTCTTCCTTTTACTTTAATATTTATGACTACAATGCACCCAACACTTTGCAACACCGTTAGCACGGAAGGGATTAAATCGTATTTCACTTCTGAATAGTACCGTCAGCAGTAGGACGAGCAGTGGGTAGGAAAATTGTCCACCTTTTCCCGATGTTATAATGCCTGGCTTGGACCCCAGGTTCACGTCATACTCTGAAGAAGTTCATAAATTCCGGGCCCTGCTCGGCTTGTGGAAGCAGGCAGTATCCCTTCCTGCCTCCCGGTGAAATGAGGGGTCTGGGGAAGTTTACACCATTACGGGATGCATTCAGCTCTCCTTGTGTTCTCCGCCAAGCCAGAGTGAAGTTAGACATTGACACATCCCGGGCCAGGAGACTGGGTTAAGGAGAGCTTGAATACTTTGCTTAGCCCTTGAAAACACTGAGTCCAAGTGTGGTTCTCTGGCTATTTGCTGCTTGCCATTTTAATCAGGACATCTAGATTACAGGCATAGCTAGGAAATAATTTTTCTCTATGTGGTTTCTCCCCACATTCGGCCTTCCGGGACCTTTTGGACCCCGTTGGATGGCTATATCCTGGTATCAGACTCAGCCTATTCCAAATGGAAAGAACCATGACAGAGGAACAAGATTGCTCTTCGGCTTGGTGGCAGTGGCAGTGGTGGTGGGGACACCAGTGGAGTGCTGGCAGGTGGAGGGGATGATAAAGAAACCATTAGTCAAGAATAAAAACGGAGGGACGCCTGGGTGGCTCAGTTGGTTAAGCGGCTGCCTTCGGCTCAGGTCATGATCCCAGCGTCCTGGGATGGAGTCCTGCATCGGGCTCCTTGCTCAGCAGGGAGCCTGCTTCTCCCTCTGCCTCTCTGTCTGCCTGTGCTCGCTCTCTCTCTCTAACTAATAAATAAATAAAATCTTAAAAAAAAAAAAAGAATAAAAACGGATATTTTTCTCAGCACTAAGCCAATTTCTCATTTGCTAACAGGTGGGTTCTGATCTATTTTCCCTAGAAAATACTGGCCTGTCTGATCAAACAAGGGCATTCCTTCTGAGATCGTACCTCACCCACTTATGACCAAACTATACTTGCCTGTTGTTTTACTCAAACCCAAGTTTCCTGTTACGGCCCCTTCCCCACCTCTAGCCTAAGGACAAGAGATGTGAAGGAAGAATTAGGTCACCTGGCGTCTGCTGCTGCACATGGTTTCGTGGTGTAAAGAAGCCAAAATTCTAAGGAATATTTGTCTTTCGCCATTTCTGGGATGGTGAGAAAACCCATCTGGAGTGTTTATGCTCCTCTTGATAGCCAAGCCATAAGCTTGCTTTTATACTGTGCTACGAGGTCAGTTGCTTCCCTCGGAAAAGACAATGTCACGATGACTTCCTTCCTAATAATCACGGGAACAGTCTCACGAGGACATGCAGACTGCTGCCTTCCCTGGGGCCTGGCACATCATCAAATGGCGGAGTTGGCGTAGCAAGTAGGAACCCGGGCCTGGTTCACAAGGCCGTCAGAAGTGATCCAGAGTTCAGGCTTCCCCTGCCTTTTATCCGCCCACCCTCCTTCCTCCCCGCCTCCGCCTGCTCTCCTTCCGGCCTCTCCATCTGGAAACCATGAGCCTCGTGGATTCCAGACGCAAATTCTCAGATTTCAGATGTTTGGGGAATTTCTCTGCTTGGGTCATTCTTCAAGGGTAAGAGAATTCATTTTGGGAGGAAAAACAGCTGAGACCTTCCACAGACCACAAATAAGGTGTGTTTATCCATGTCCTCTGCCACCTCGGCTCCAAACTCACAACTATGTCTAAATTCAGAAAAAGCGTTGAGATCCGCCCCTCCCCCCACCTGCCCCAGGGAGAGAATAGAAAGGAAAAACAAAATCTCCACGAGTAAAAACACATTTTTCTCTCTTGTGAGGATTAAATACAACTGGTATCAGATAATAGGACCTAATTGATTTTGTGTGTGTTATTGGGGAGGGGAAGGGTCTCTGGAGGGTAGACCGATCAGCGATGGAATGAAGTGAAAGGTAAAATTCAGCCAAAATTGTTAGGGAGAAATGGTTAACATTACAAACCACTTAACTCCCGTGTCGAATCTCCAGGAAAAAGCAATGTGTGGGGTCTTTGGGAAATGAAACGAGCTTGCTCTTGATACTGGGTTCTAGAAGCAGAGAAACCTGGTTCTGATACCAGCTCCGCCTTGAACTCTGAGGGGCTCCGAACAGCACGTGAACTTGGTAAGCAGCAGCCTGTGATGGCTACTTATAGTGAGGGCCATCACGGATCCAAATGGAGCGGTCTTGGGCGCTGGAGCCTGCCCTTAGGCTGCCCGCACTGGCTTCTCCGTGCGGCTCCTTCGCAGCCCTCACTCCCACCCCCACAATCACACGTCCGTATCAGTCATAGGCATTCGTTCGTTCATACAGTTACTGGCTGCGGCTTTTTGAAGGTTGTGCTGTTTGTTCCCTGCCGGATCACCGATGCTGACAAAATTGCCCGCTGAGGAATGATGCTTGAGAAGTACTTGTGGACTCGTGACTCCCATCTCGACAGCATTCATTTCCAGAGTCATTGCGGAGATTACATCTCGATGCGGAAAACTGGGAGCCGCCCTTAGCTACGTCGACACCCGCATGAGTGTCCGAAGCACGTGGGGCCACCGAAAGCCACCTGCTCTTCCTAGGAGAAGGGGGACAAGGGCTGGGAAACCTGGCTGCGAATCACCCCCGTGCCATTAACAACCCGTGCAGCATTTGGCAGGTCAGCTTCCCTGTCCAAATGCTCCTAAAATGAGGGGTGGACGCTGCTGGATTAGGGGATGTCTCCACCTCCGCCAGCTCTAACACTGTGAGATCTTAGCGAAGGGAGAGGTGACAGAGGGAATGGAAACAGGTGTCCTCAAAGAAACCCCGACTCTTCTTCCTTCTTCTTCTCCATGACTCTGTGTGTGTGTGTGCACACGCACACACATACATGTGTGATGTGTATGTGTGTGTCCACGGGTGAAACGTGTGTGTGCATGCATGTGCACGTGCTGGGTCTATGTCAGCAGAAGTGGTCTCGTACATGCACAGACTCGATGGAGAGCAGCAATTTCCCAAATGGTTTAGGGAACATTCGGGTACCCCTAAAATTCGTATGTTGCCGGGGTGCCTGGGTAGCTCAGTGGGTTAAGCCTCTGCCTTCGGCTCAGGACATGATCCCAGGGTCCTGGGATGGAGCCCCACATTGGGCTCTCTGCTCAGTGGGGAGTCTGCTTCCTCCTCTCTCTCTGCCTGCCTCTCTGCCTACTTGTGATCTCTGTCAAATAAATAAATAAAAATCTTTAAAAAAATTTGTATGTTGCCATTCTCACCCCAGGGTGACAGTATTGGGGGGATATTTGTGGAATAATTAGGTCATAAAGGTAGGAACCTTATGAATGGGATCAGTGCCCTTAGAAAAGGGACCCCGGGGAGCTGGCTCCCTTCCAAATCAGCAGGCTGCCGCCTAGAGGAGGCCCTCACCAGAACCTGTGACGTCGGACTTCCAGCCTCCAGAACTGTGAAGAGTCAACCTTTGTTGATAAGCCGTCCAGTTTACGGTGTTTGGTTAGAGCAGCCTGGGCAGATGGAGACCACAAATGCCCATGAGCCATGAGACGATGAGCTGTAGTCAAGCGATCTGGAAAGTGGACCAGGAGGCCACGGGACATTGAGCTGGTTTCTTCCCCTTGGGACTCCTCTGACCTTTGAATATGCTCATGAGCACCAGGGAATGTCAGGGAGGGGACAGGGTATGGTTTCCTGGTGTTCCCTGTAACAGTGACAGAAAACCCAGATTCAGAGAGGCGTCCCAAAGACCTCATCTCACTGGTGAAGAAACTGAGCCGAAAGAGAATGAATGACCTGCCTGAGGTCATATGGAGGCTGCGGGACCCGAGTTCATAGCCAGGTTTGGCCACTCACTCCCCGAAGAGAAATTCTGGTTCGTGACCCAAGAGCCCACATTAGAACATTCTGGGAGACACCCCAACCTTCCTTTTCTGATACTAAATGGAAGCACGCTTTCCACGGGCTGGGGCTTCTCGTCTCAGGGCTTGCACGGACATGAGCGTTCACCGCAAGTGAATCTTTCCTGTGAGAGCGGCACTTTCTGGAATGTGGGGTGCTGCCCTGACAAGTGGTGGTTCCCTCTCTCTGGCTCTCTTCCTTCACCCCCACGCCCTGAGGGGACAATTGTGGCAAGTGAGGGCAGCACTGGCCTGCCTGCCTAAGGCGTCTGGCCCCTAAGAGCACCGGGCCCAGGGTGAAGGGGCCCAGGGTGAAGGCTCAGGCAGGCCTCTTCATTCCAGCTGAACAGTCGCATCCATTTTCTGAGGTGTAAGGTCCCTGAAAATTGGGAGTTTGTGCCTGGCCTCTAACAGAGTTGACCATGCACCATTTTCAGATGCCTTCTCTGGCACTCAGCTTCTGGGCGGTGGCAGCGGCATGGCGGGGGTCGCGCCCACAAGAGGGGGTGTGTATCATACCCAAGGGAACTGCGGGTATTTTTATGCATACCCACCGGAGGCCACGCCCCCCACCTGCACACCACACTCAGAAGCCAAAGGCCTGGCCCCCTTTTTAGAAAAGACCATTGAGTGACCATCTGTTCTCATTCCAGAATCCCCTCTTGGGGGCTCCCAACCCCACCCACTACCAAATGGCTCGCAATGTCTTGCTTCCAACTCCATGCAATTGCCTCCCCGAAAGGAGTTCTCAGAAGTGCTGTTTTCCACCTCACTCCAGCTTGAGTGAGGTTTCTACAACCCCAGACGCACGACCCCACAGAATGCTTGTGTGTGCATATCATCAGTCTGCTGATTTACTCATGACCCCGTTCCTTATATAGAAAGTGTGCGTGACACCCTCCATGTGGTTGTGGGCCAACTGGGACAGAGCTCATGCCCTTCCGAGGAAAGAGGAGACACAGGTGGTATCTTCTTAGGAGATGAGTAGACCCACTGAAATGTAACAAGAGTATTTAGCAATGGTAAGGAATAAATATGCCCACTTGCCCAGACAGCTGTCTCCCCTCTGCCTCCTCCTTCCCTTAGCCCACTCTGACCCTTTCTGTCCCAGCGAGAAGGCTGATCATTAAGAAGAGCTCGTGGTTACAAGCGTGTCTGGAAAAAGCCATAACCTTAGAGGTCCCCAGTTCTCCTCATGACATTTCATACTATGGAGGGATTCTGTTTCTAGGAATGCACAACACCTATGGCCTTGAACTGGACTTACCCACCATCGGATTTCATGTGCTCTCAGCCTGAAACAGCAGAACACCAAGACGGGGCCAGTTAATTTAATGGAGGAGAAAACAATGTCAACCAGCTGTTTGGGAGAAGTTAAATAGAACAACTACAAAGCTGATTGAATTATGCATCTGAAAAAGAGGTTTTGTGGGCACAGCTGGAATGAAATCCTCCTGTGACCTTGAGCTTAAGGTCTTGTATCAACACCAAAGTCAAAGATTTATCAGTGAAGACTCAAGATGGCAACACTTCCACCAATAAACTTCCCATTGGCTTCTCTTCATGTATAAGTTCACTATGTCTTTTGCTCATACTTTTTCTTCCTGAAATGGAGGTAGGTTCTTTTTTGAGTGGAATAATGGATCAGAAAGTCTGGGCCTTGCATGTATTAAGTCCTTTTATTTCTTTAAAAGATTTATTTATTTGTTTTAGAGAAAGAGAGAGCACAAGAAGGGAGGGCAAAAGGAGAGAGAGAATCCCAAGCGGACTTCACATGGAGTGCAGAGCCCAGTGCAGGGCTCCATCCCAGGACCCTGAGATTGCAACCTGAGCTGAAACCAAGAGTTGGATGCTTCACTGACTGTACCACTCAGGAGCCCCAAGTCACTTTAAATGAACAACTCATACGCCTGATGTCTCCTTTTCCCCATCTCTATAATGGGGATGATAATAATAGAACCTGCCATACTGAGTTGTTGAGATGATCAAATAAGATAATGCATGAAAAGCACTTAATACAGTGCCTGGCACGTAGTGAGCCCTCAAGAAATAAAATAGTTATGATCAATATTAGCATTATTATAACAAATTGAATGATGAAGTATAAAAAAGGGTTTTTGGAAGGAAATTTGGTGGTATCCAATCCCATTTCCATATTTCTTTAGCAAAGAAATGTGACACACATATAAAGCTTTTTGCATAAGAATGTTCACATAGCATTGTTTCTAATGGTGAAAATGTGGTAATGACATAACTATTCATCAACAGGATAATAGCTAAGTATCTTAGAGTCCATCTGTATAGAACGCTCCACAGAAAATTGAGGGTGGGTTTCTCACTGCCCGCTCAATGCAGCAACAGTGCTTTTGAAAATCACCAAGTCCTCTGTGTTTAGATTGGCAATCACAGCTTTCCTTCCTGCAATCACAGAACATTCTTGGGATGCTAATGAGATGATGATTTTGTTTTATTGGGAAGAGTGGATTTGCATCACTCAAGCCAAACCGAAGAGGCACGAGCCCTGAAGAGGAAGGGATTGAGGTGCTTGGCTGCAAGATACTCTTATGCCCACTGCAACCCCGTCTTCTTCCTGTGACCTTCAAGTCATGGGGCCACAAGGGTGGACCAGATGAGTTAAGGCTCTGACTCTTGACCATTGGAAACCCTCCTTGGAGCTGTCTGCCATGAGAGGAAGAAGGAAGAGTTCATCTTCTCGACCACGTTAAAGCAGAGAGAAGTGGGAGGACTCTCCCCATCCCAAGTGGCTCCCACCCCACCCCCACCCCGTGTCCTGCTCCCTGGGGTTTACCCACTCACTGCAGCCCAAACCATGAGGTTGGGAGTTGAGCAGGCCCTAGGCCACTTTGCCACTCTTCAACCTCTGCTCCTCCAAACTGGGTTCTTCATTCCTGCTCTCATTTCTACCAACCAGGAACACTAAGGAAGATCCTCTTCTTCAAAACAAGAGCTGTGCTCACTTCATCTGAGATTCTTGGGTTTCTTCTGCCCCTCCCCAGGCTGCTCTGTGCTTCCTTTACCCTGGACTCCATTTTCCGTGCAGAGGCAGGCCCTGTTTTATTTCGGTTTCATGAAAGAACAGGAGAGAGCTCAGACCACAACAAGGAAAACATTGTAATTCTAGGCAGTCCTTATACATGCAGATTCCCATTGGAGTGGTCCCATTACGTATATGGTTGAGCACTCCATTGTGACCTTGACCTTTAGGTCCTTCCTCTTTGCTTTTGAGAGGCAGAATGAAAAAGCTGGATAGGGGCGCCTGGGTGGCTCAGTGGGTTAAAGCCTCTGCCTTCGGCTCCGGTCATGATCCCGGGGTCCTGGGATCGAGCCCCGAGTCGGGCTCTCTGCTCAACAGGGAGCCTGTTTCCTCCTCTCTCTCTGCCTGCTTCTCTGCCTACTTGTGATCTCTGTCTCTCAAATAAATAAAATAAAATCTTAAAAAAAAAAAAAAAAGAAAAAGCTGGGGAAAAAGCTTCTGCCCCACTTGAGGTTAGAACATGCAACCAACAATGAGTGTGGAAGCATCGTGAAGAACAGTGCAACATCTTACATGCTCTTAGCAATGGAGGGTGAGCTGATGGGACAGAGTCAAGCTCCAAACTGCCCTGAAGGGAGATTATGATCCCCGGTTGCCCCTCAAGAGCCATTGTTCTCCACTGTAAGCCAAGTTCAACCTTTCTTCTTGCTCCCATTTTGGCACACATTTTGATGAATAGTGACACCTAGAAATAAATTAAGGCAACACTGAATCCTTGGCATCTCCACTCTCTTGCCCCTGTGGCTAATACCCCATTAAAAGAAGCCAGAGAATGTGTTTGTCCATGCAGTTCCAGATTCGGCCAGCAGGGGTCTGACATTAGTTGCTTTTAACCCACAATGACTGACACTCCAGGGTGCTGGCTAGCTAGAAGGAACTTGGAGTGAGAAGCTAACAGCCCATGGTTTGAGAGAGCAGAACTCTCAGGCATAAACAGCACATCCATTTCTGTAGGAAGACTATAAACAGTTCATCCCACAGGGCATTGATTTTTCCTTATCTGCAATGAAGTGGCTGATTTAATCCGGTTTTCATGTTTACCCAGAAACTACATTTATAAAGGGAGCTGCCTTAACCCAGGAACCTGGGCCATCCAGATTTCTGTCGGAAACAACCCACAAGCTGCTGTTCAGACCCTAACGAAGATGCGGTGGGGCCCAAGGTTGCTATTAATCAGAAAGTATCCAGAAAAGCCAATTAAATGCCTCCAAGTTGTAGAGGCTGTTGTAAAGAAAACCACGAATTTAGTATTTCTGGATCGTTCTGAAGCTTGATATTTCAAACAATGAGTCTTTCCGATGTCCTTGAATACATTTTTATTGCGGATGATTAGTTGTGATGATTAGTTCCGATAATTACAAAACACCTAAGGAAAGGATCGTGTGTTCCAGTTTTCACAGCTCTTTCACACATTACCTCCTCTGGTCCTTCATTGGAAGGAAGAAATTAGTTGTCTCATCTTATAGCCAGTGAAACTGAGGCTTAGAAGGGGGAAGAGAGTTCCCTGAGATCACACAGCAAGTAGTAGCAGAACTGGCAATTTTTCATGCCGATGCATAGAAGTCCATGTATATTAAAGGACTTTTACATGTGCAAACATTTATATAATGCAACCCTATTATGAATGGTACTTTGTTCAGCAATTAACCTAATTTTACTTATTAGCATCTATTTGTATCTTGTTGCTATGCTGGAAAGCAATAATACTGTAATCTCCTTACATTATGGAGTGCATGCTTTTCATGAAGCTGCATGTCCCCTCCCTTCACATAACCCTATTCTGTGTTCTGCTCTTTGATGAGATGGCAGGAAGTGGCAAGAATCCAATCCCGCGGGATTCACAAATCGTCCCCTTTTCCAGCGACCTCTTCCAGACAGAGAAGAGCAAACTGTTCGTTGACCATCCCTACCAAGGGCTAGTACTTGTCTCCTAGGCGCCGTTGAGGACAAGCACAGCAAGCCTAGCTTGCCCGCACTCACCCGCACTCACGAAGCCATGCATGATGCTGGGTCTGTCCTCAGTAGCCTGGCCCACCACGTTCACAGTCACGAGGGGCACCAATCACAGGATACCTCCAGATGGTGCGAAACAGTAGCAGGAGGGACTCTAAATGGTCCCCACGAGGACTAAAGGAAAAGGGATAGGCTATTATGCCCTGGTGAAGAGAGGAGGAAACAAAGTCACGGACTACGGATTTTAAAAGACTTTTTAGACAATGTTATGATTTTGATACCAACCACTCTGAGCTGCTCCGGTTCTCTCAGAATCTCGTTTTTGTTTTCTCTCATTCCTTTTATTTTAATGTTTAGTGACCCAGACCCCATCAAGGAAAGGGACCTTGAGCCCTGTGATGTGTGAGTTCCTCTACCGCCTGAGACCCTACTCCAAGAGCGCATTCTGCAAATTGTCTCTGAACCTGGCACTTCGGGTCATGCACCCCGGGGGCAGCTAGCTTTCTGCTCCCAGAAGAGCAGCTTGTCCCCGCCTCCCGGGTTGGAAGCGGCCCTACCTCCCAGCTCAGGGCCCGACCTGATTGGCCTAAGGGAAGTCCCACCCCCTTGTCAATGAATGCTTCTGAATGAGCTTGTGACTTGTAGGGGCTTCTGGAGATTTCCCCAGGCACATTAAAGATTTCCCCACGCCACAGGAGCTGTCTCTTTTCTTTCTGCAAATGGTACGTGGCTGCAAGCCACGCTCCTGAGCCAGAAGCAGACCAAGGGGTGCAAAGTGGAAAGGCGAGGTGGCTTGGGTCTCGCTATGACTTGCCCACAAAGTGCTCTGACACAAAACTCTAACTTTCACAGTGGCCCTGCCAGGGAAGCCTAGGGAAGGCCTTCCTGCAAATGAGGAAACCCAGCCAAAAGAGGGAGGTTCAGAGAGGTGCCTTAAAATCAGTTAAGGTGAGGGGCACCTGGGTGGCTCAGTAGGTTAAGCCGCTGCCTTCGGCTCGGGTCATGATCTCAGGGTCCTGGGATCGAGTCCCACATCAGGCTCTCTGCTCAGCGGGGAGCCTGCTTCCCCCTCACTCTTCTGCCTGCCTCTCTGCCTACTTGTGATCTATCTGTCAAATAAATAAATAAAATCTTTTAAAATAAAAAAAAAATCAGTTAAGGTGAGCTAGAGTTTAATCCAGCCCAGTTCCATCTGCCCCCCGCCCCCCCCACCCGCCAAACCTGGGCACCCTTCATAACCCCAATGGGTCACTTGTCCAGAGGGGAGGAAGTTAGAGCAGATCCTCAGTGCAGGTCAAACCAGGGAACTCACAGACCCCAGCTACACCTCCTTCCCTCCTCTCCACCTTCTTCGCACAACTCCTTCCGCTCAGAATGTCCGTGGCCATCCTCTCCCACCAAGGAAAGGCTTTCCTTCCTCCAAAGCACACCTCCAGGATGATTTCCGGTTCTGCCTACGAAGCGCACCTCATCTCTTCCTGCCCATTGCCAAGCTCTGCCCCAGCTGAACGTCTCACCTCTTCAACTGTGGCCAGGGCTTGGCAATTCCCCAAGTTTTTGTCATTCTTTGCGTTCTGACTTACCAACATTTAACTCTTGCTGTCGACCATTGGGCTCTCCTGAGACCTATTTCTGGTTTATGTATACACCACCCTATCTTCAGGAATGAGGGCTGACCTGGGGGTGGGCAGGGAGGGGATTCCTCGTTGCAGGGACCTACTCTCTCTGTTTCTTTGTTCCCTGGTGCTCTGTGAGCCCTAGAGGCTCTTCCCCTGTCCCGTGTGTGTCAGTTTCCCCCCTTTAGGTCCTCGCTCGGGCCATTGCCCCTGCCCACAGTGCTCTCCCTTTCTTCTTTTCTCCATAGAAGTTCATTACTTTGTGTCTTTTGTCTCTTTTAATGACCTGAGGACTCAATGAGGGAAAGATCCTAGTCAGTCTCATCTCGTATACTCACACCACCCAGCACAGGGCCTGACACATAGGAGATATTCAATAAGTGAATTTTCAGATTCACTAGTGGAATGAATGACTTCTGCCCAGGTGTGAGAAGATTGCAGGCCTAGGATAACAGGACCTAGGAAAAAACTTGTCTTTGGACTGGATCTCCCAAGGAGGTAGTATTTTATAATCGATGTAGTCTTATATTTTTTAAAGCTATTTAAATGACTATCAGTCTCTCTCATGTTTTTTTTTTTTAAAGATCTGTTTGTTTATTTATTTGAGAAAGAGAGAGAGTGTCCTTAAGTCGAGGAAGAGGCAGAGGGAGGGAGGGAATCTTTAAGTGGACCCTCTGCTGAGCACAAAGCTCAGTCCCAAGACCCAAGCTGAAACCAAGACTCTGATGTTCATCCATGCTCTGCGGCCTGTGGTTCTGCCTAACGGTCCCTCTCTGCACCTCGGGGAACAATTCAGCACTTCTCCTTGGTGTTGGAAGGAAACGAGTGAGTGCGGGGAGCATCCTATCCCAGAGATTGATTCCATGCTCGGGGTCTGCCTAACCCCCTAAGTCCACCAAAGGGCTCACCACCCAGGAGGCCCAGGCCCCATCTCAGGCGGAGCTGCCTTCCTCACAGCCCCATCTCAAGTTCCTCTCTTCCCTTCTGGTGGGAGGGAGCTTTGATAGGACCACCCTGGGCCAGGCACTCCGCAGACACCTCTGCCTGCGTTTCTGAGTCCTCCTTTAAATGTACACTCTCCCCAAGCAAGAGTGAGCCCAAGGACAAAGGAGGCCACTGGGGTTGAAGGAAATGAGAAAAAGTCTTTCTGGGGTAGCAGGTGTAGGCTGGAGGTGAGAGGAAGGTGAGGAGAAATGGGGCAGCTGCTTCTCTTTAATGAGAGTGGAGCGGTTGTCCTCCCCCAGAGCGTATCATCAGTGCTAATGAACCTGGAAATCAAACCTTGTTGCTGTGTGTTTGGGGGGGGGGGGGGGTTGGACGGGCCAGCCGGCAGCCTGGTTTATGACTCAGCCCCCTGCAGGGAACCTTCCAGTCCCCCTTCCAGGTCGACATTAGGATAAGAACAGCCATCGTGTGGCTTCTCTCTGGGTGGCCCTCTGCGTTTATTGCCCAGCACTTGACAGTTTGCTGGGGGGGTTAGAATTTTGAAACAGGCCTTCAAGATAGACAGTAGCAATACTTCCATTTTCCAGGGGGAAAAAAAAAAAATCTAGACCTAGAAACTCAAAGGGGATTTTACAACGTCTCACAGCTACTGTACAGTCGGTCTTGAAGAGCTGTGGTCTTCAAACATTTCTGTCTCAGGGCCCCATCAGAAAAATGTTCTGAGCAATACCTCCAAGTATATGAAACTCATTTCTAGAATACAGCCATGGCCATTGTGTTAATGTATTAAGTGTACTATAAAACATGAAGATAAACATCAAGGACGAAGGGGATCAGATACAGTAACAGAAGGTCAAATATTTGCTCTCTCACCCCAGTAGGATCATTGTGTACCATCCGCAAGCTGTGGGGGTCCTTCGGAGACAGAAACCATGTGCCTTCTGGAGCCAAGCAGGCAACGCAAGTAAGTGGAGTGGCCTGACTGTAAGGACCCCGAGGCACAGGCAGGGAAGTAGTGGCCACTGGTTTGCACCCTCGGTGCTGGGGTGAGAGGGAGTGGTGAGGACTGTGGCCAAGTGAGAGAAAATGTCCCGTTTAAAGGTAGCAGCTGTCACTCAGCTTCAGCCAACTGTGACCACGTGAGAATATGGGCCCAGGGTTTCCAATCTTCTACTTTTTACTCGAAGTCAGAAATTCAGGTTTTTATGTGAAAGGATATAATTTTAAGATATTGGCCGCTGATTTCATTTTTTCACAAAATGTTTGGGGTCCAAATGGATCAAAATTAGCTTGCAGGCCCCTGAAGGGCAACCGCTGGAATAAAGAAGGAACTTGGCCTTTGTATCCTGTCTTGCTTTTTTTTTTTTTTTTTAAGATTTTTTTTTAAATTTATTTGTCAGAGAGAGAGCGAGCACAGGCAGACAGAGAGGCAGGCAGAGGCAGAGGGAGAAGCAGCCTCCCTGGCGAGCAAGGAGCCCGATGTGGGACTCGATCCCAGGACGCTGGGATCATGACCTGAACCGAAGGCAGGTGCTTAACCAACTGAGCCACCCGGGCGTCCCCAGTCTTGCTTTTGAATCCTATTTCTACCTCTAACAAGTAATGTAACCTCTCGGTGCTTCTGTTTGGGAGCTGGAAAATGAAAATAATAATACCTTCCTCTGGGGGCTATGATGGTGTGAGCACTGAGGACCGCGCCTGGCGCATAACGGGGGCTCCGTCAGAAACACCTGTGGTCAGTGGGGGCCCACGGATCGCTCAGCCCTGCCCCCCACCGCCCCCGTTTTCTTACCACTCCAAAAAGCCTGAAACGGAACACCCCCGTCCCTGCCCGCTAAGTTCCAATCTACACTTTGCAAAATTCGTTTTCCTGCCAGAAAGGCAGCGCTTTCCACCCCGGTGCCATGGCTCCCGAGAAGAATCCAGGAGAGAAAGGAACGAGGAGGCTCCCTCCCAAGTCGGCTGCTGGGGGCAGGGGGCTAAGGAGCCAGAAGCAAGCGCGGGAATGGGCGTCAGGCATTCGCCCTGGCTTGGCCACTGCAAGCTATGGGGACTTAGACGAATGCTTGAGCGACGCCAGTCTCCGTTTGACCATGTGGAAGAGGGTAGTGATGTCCACCTCAGAGGGGACGTACAGCTGTACTTCGTCCCAGGTGTTCTCCATTGACCCTGCTGCAGAGCCTCCCTCTGCCCTTCCCCTTCTGGCTTTGTGCCCGGGACTGTGCTGCAGTAGCTCCCAGTCCTGTGGTCCCCAGGAGGAATCCGGAAGGAAATGCGCCAAGAGATGAGCAGCGGGTGGAAGGAAAGAGAGGTGCAGCGTTCCTTGCCCGTCCCCCTCTGTGTGCAGTGGCCGGTGGTGGTGCTCCCCTGTTTGGGGCCTGGGCTCCTGACAGCTGCTCCCGCTCTCTTCGTATGTGGGGGGGGGGGGTCCACACCTTCCTCTTCCTCTCTGTCAGCCCCAGGGGCAGCCCCAGGGGACTCCACCTCCCCTTGTCAGGTTCCTTTAAGCCTGCCGCCTCTGTGCCAGTGGAACCTCACTGAGCCTCACCCTGACCCTGACCCAGACCTGGACCCTGACCCAGACCCGGACCCTGACCCAGACCCGGACCCTGACCCTGACCCTGACCCTGACCCTGACCCAGACCCTGACCCTGACCCGGACCCTGACCCTGACCCGGACCCTGACCATACCATCATTCTCACCAAGGCCGTGATCGTTACATATGCATAGCCCATGTGGTTTTACCTTGGAGCTTTGGATGCGGAAGGCACTCGTGTTGCTGGACTTAATTGGAAATCATAAGCTTTTTCTGCTTCACCCTCAGGCTGCCAGAAAATCCAATTATCCACATCCCCCATTCCCCGAGTGCCCCGTCCACTGAAATCCAGGCACATGGATGGGCGATTCGTTCATTCACAAATGTTTGTCGTGCAGCTCTGATGGACCAGGCCTGGACCCAGGTTCTAGAGATCCAGGTGAGACTGAGCAAGCAGCGTCCTTGTCTTTTTAGAATTTATAGTCACATGAAATTATATGGGAAATGTTCCCAGAGGGACAACCTCTGACTGGCCAGTGCTCCCTGTGGGTCTGAGGGCCCAGGGCGGCTCCCACAGGACAACACGAGCTTGTGGTTAATGTTTGCAGTTGGCAGCACAAGTTGCTGATCCAGCTCCTACCCAGAACCTGTAGCCCCTCCCAGATGGGCCGCCATGGAAAACAGCTCTGGTTAGTAAGACAGATGTAAATCATCAGCACAGGCTCCCGAGGAAGACTTTGATTTCCTTACAAATAGAAACAGACTCTGTGAGTATACACCTCTGCTCCTTTCGGCCCCTTCCCTTTTTCCTGCCTATAACAAAGACGTGATGCTTGGAGGGACAGTGACTGCCTTGGCACTGAGATGACAAGCCAGCCCTCTACGGGGACAGCAGATATCACTGAGCCATTGCATGGGTCCTGGACTGCTTGGCCCTGGATTTGCAGCAGACTGCCCCCATTTGTTTAAACCACAGGTAGGCCGGTAGTGTTACACATATTCAAGGGAATCCATATCTGGAGGAACTTCTCAAGGTGGCCTCTGATCCAACACTTCCCTTATATATGGAAACTGAGGCAGAGTGAGGGAAGGAACTTGCCCCGAATCCCACAGCCCAGCCAGACCAGAACTCATGTCTCACAGCCAGTCCCAGTCCACACTTACAAGCTCCTACCACTGGTACAAAAGTCTGTGAGCTTTGTGTGAATGTTTCCATTCTTTGTCTAATTCACAGGCTCTTTGGAAACAGAGCTCATGTCTTTGTTCCTGCTCGGCCCCCAAAAAGAAACAAACAAACAAAAAAAACCCAAACCCAAAAACTGATATGTAGATTCATGACCAATAATACATGCTTCTTATATAAGCCACCAAGCTGTTGGGAGATGGTTGTTACACGGCGAGAGCTTACTAGTACGTACCATTTCCTATAGGACAGACTATGCTGAGACATCACATAAATCCCCATTTGTACAACAGGCCCACGAAGTGGATGTTGTCATCCTCATTGTGTAGATGAAGAAACAGAGACGTAGAACGTTCCATTAACTTGTCCTTAGTCACACAGTAAGAAGTGGACCCAGGATTTCAACCCAAGCATTCTGACTCTAGAACCATCCTACGATCTTTCTTTCAGTGACCTCTGCCTTTTGCTCCTTCAAAGGCTGGTTTGGCTTTAAAAGCTTAGGAATTGTTGTTGTGGTTGTTGTTGTGGTGGTGGTGGTGGTGGTGGTGGTTGTTGTTGTTTGAGGGATCTTGTCACTGTACTCAGAACCTCTTGTGGGGTAAAGGATGAATGATTTGGGCCAGTGCCTCAGTGGACATTCTGAACAAACCTAATTCGTCCAGCATCTCCATTTCCTCCTTCCCAAAGTCCTGTTGGCTCTGCCTGTGGAGTCCGTCTGGACTCAGGACACTTGTCCTCACCTCTTTGCCTCCCAGTGCAGCCCAGCCCACCACTCCCTTTCCCTTGGGTCACCACAGCAGCCTCTTAGTCAACGTCCTTGCCTCCACTCTTCCTCAGCGTTACTCTTCTTTCACGGCAGCTGGAGTAGTCATTTGGAAGTTAAACCCCGATTATGGCAATCTACGCTTTGATACCCTCCCTCTTTGTGTGTGGTGGGGGGTCCGCCATGACAGAACACCACAGACAGTGAGGCTCGCAAGGCAGCTCTACTTCTCCCGGTTGTGTAGGGCTGGGAGTCCAAGGTCAGGGCATCTGCAGTTTCAGTTTCCTCTTGAGCCTCTCTCCTTGACTTGTGGACGGCCGTGTCCTCAGATGGTCTTCTCTCTATGCACATGCATCTTGGGTGTCTTGTTCTGTCCCCAAATTTCCTCTCCTTACAGGGACATCCATCACATTAGATTGGGGCCCACCGTAATAGCCTCATTTCAACTTCATCACTCTCCAAATGCCCTGTCTCCAGATACCGCTACATTCTGAGGTATTAGGGGTTCGACATATTATTGGGGGGAGTTAGGGAACTAGGGCTTCAATGTATTATTTGGGGGCGGTGTGTAATTCATCCCTTTTATAACACTTATTAAATAGCACCTTGTAACAATGTCCCAACAAACTTAGAATAGAATCCCAGGTCCATACCACATCCGCTAAGGGGCCGTGCGATTGGGCCTGGCCACATCTCCAGCCTCATCCCTGTCTACTCTTCCCGTGCTCAGTGTGCTCCAGTCATGGTCACAGTGGCCTCCTAGCTCTGCATGGCCTCAGCGCATGCTCCTGCCTTCACAACTTTGCACTTTCCGCTTCCTTTGCCTAGAACATTCCTTCACTCCCAGGTACCTAAAAGGCTCACTCTGCCTTTGTACTCAGTTACTTTGCCCAAGTATTACTTCCATGACTGTCTTACTTTGTTTTCTTTTCCTTTGGAATGTTTATTACTACGCACCACTTGTTCTGCTGTCTCCCCCATTGGCATATCAGCTCCGTGCAGTGAAGACTTGACTAGTTTTGTTTCCAGATAAATCCCCAGGGCCTGGACACAGCTGTCCTACCCATGCAACTGCACCCATAAATGTTTGAAAGAAAATGAAATGAAATGAATGATAAATCAAAGAAACGAAGTAGAGTAGAATGAAATTAATTGAATAAAAAGAAATAAAAAATGAGAGAAAGTCCCATGCAAGAAAAGATAGAAAATCCTTTCTCATGTAATGATGACCTTTATTCCTAATTTCAAGGTCACTTCTCTTCCAGAAGCTCATTAAGCATCCCAGAACCTTTAGCAGAAAGTCTCTCCCCAAGTTGTCATGCAACTTCTTGCATCAAATGCAAGAAGCCAAAAACTGACAAAGGTTTTCTCCCTCCTAGTTAACCCCAAGGCAAGATGCACCCCCACGACACTGACAATGAACCTAGATGGCTCCTGGCTTACAGAGGTTCGACAGAAGAGTTTTCGAATTTATGATGGTGTAAAAGTCTTAGGCATTTGATAGAAACTGGACTTTGCATTTGGATCTTCTCCCAGGCAAGTGATAAGTGGGGCAGTCCTCTTTGGTGATGCAGGGCAGGGCAGCCACAGCTCCCGTCGGCCTCATGATGACAATACACTCACGGGCATCCTGTACCCATCCAGTTATTCTGTTTTCACTTTTAGCACAGTATTCGATAAATGACATGAGATGCCAATACTTTATTATAGAATAGGCTTTGTGTGTGAGGATTTTGCCCAACTGTAGGCTGATGTAAGTGTTCTTAGCACATAGGCTAAGCTATGATGTTTGGTAAGTCTGGTGTATTACGTGCATTTTTTACTTAGGATATCTTCAGCTACACTGGGGTTATTGGGATATAATTGTCGATCTTACTCAACTTACTGGGCTATAACCCCATTGTACGTTGAGCAAGATCTGCAATTGAGAAACTGCTACACAAACGAATCCTTTTACGGCAGGTAAAGAAATTCAGATCATTTGAAGTCGGAAAAATGGGGGATGGGGTGTATGCATAATTCCTGCACTCCTCAAAAGGAGGACCCAGGGCCCTTCACTACAATTCTGACTTGACCCATTTCTGTAGCTCTGGTGGCCCCTTCTGGAATTGCAGGCAAGGATGAGGAAGTGAGAAGTAAAGAGAACCAACTTTTTTTTTTTTAAGTTTTTTATTTTAATTTCAGTAGACTTAACATACAGTGTCATAGCTGTTTCAGGTGTGCAATATAGTGATTCAACAATCGTATTCATTACTCAGTGTCCATCGTGGTAAGTGTACTTTTAATCTCCTTCACCTATTCCCTCCATCCTTTCACTCAACTCTGCTCTGGTATTAAGAAACAGAACAAAGGAAGAAAGGGGAAAAAGAGAGAGAGAGAGAGAGAGGAACCAATTTTTTTGTTTTATTCAACAACTATTAGAGCGGACTCAAGACAGAGCTGCCTCCCCTCAGGGAAATCAAAGCCTTGTCTTCAGCAGAACAGGATCTAGAAGCATCTTCTTTCTTCTGGTCCTGGAGATGTCCTTGATGGGAGCATCTGTTTGAACCGTCACAAAAAACATGCAGGAGAGATGTGTCTTCTCTCTTATTTTTTTAATAAGATTTTATTTATTTCTTTGACAGAGAGATCGCAAGCAGGCAGAGAAGCAGGCAGAGAGAGAGGAGGAAGCAGGCTCCCCGCCGAGCAGAGAGCCCGACGTGGAGCTCCATCCCAGGACCCTGAGATCATGACCTGAGCCGAAGGCAGAGGCTTAACCCACTGAGCCACCCAGGCACCCCAGTGTCTTCTCTTATTGACAAGGAAACGAAGGCCCACAGGTAGGAAGTACTCACAGAGATAAAAGGGGGCAGGCTATTTCCAAACCCCATGATCTTCCCAGTGCTAACCGTTGGGGGCAGAGCTTGCAAGCTCAACTCATTTCATCCCACATTGAATCTCCTAAGTCTCTGGACTTTGAACTTCCCTGCCAGTTACAGCCTCATTAATTCAACAATCCCTATTGATTATCTCCTAGGTGCCAAGAACTGTGCTTTGCCTGGTGGCTCCCAGAGAATGATGAGTGAACAATGATGATGATATAATTTAAGTGGAGAGAAAGCAGCTCTTACAGGGTGTCAGGGCTCTTTCGCAAATTGAGTTACTTTTTCACTATTGAATAAATTGTAATTTGAAAAGCTGGTAAAAGTGCCTTCTTTTGGTGAGCCAAGCCAATCAATACATGCCATTTAAAATTCTCCTTTCTGCTTTTCTCCTTTTCATGCAGACTGGAGAAAATGGACACATTTGAGGCTGGAGATGACTGGGCTGAACTTCTTAATGGAGTGATTTTTTTTTTTAAGTGATTTGCTTCTGAAGAATAGGCAGCCCAGGGCGAGCTAAGTGGACTGCTTTCCTGGAGAGAGCGGTAGACAGGGCTTGCCTGATGCCTGTCCACTGGTCATGGGGGAAGGGTAGGGCCCCTGCCCCTGCCCTTGCCGAAATCTGCATGGAGAGACATCTACTCCCAGGGGCCCCCATGACCCCATCCCTGACAGCCGTCATAGGTACTGATCAACCACAAAAGCAGATTTCTAGAATAACCCATGCCCATTATAGGACACACAGATTTACAACAAAACTTGGATTCTCTGGCTCCAAAATCTTAAGAGGGTCATTTCTGGGAGGTGGGAATGTGAGTGGCTTTTTTCCCTTCCTGCTCCTCAGGAGTGCCTCATTTTCCTCTTACAGACTTGAACCAGTTAGGATCAACAGGTGTCATGGGGCCACACCCTACCCTCTTCCCTCTGTTTTTACCTTCCCTCTACCCTCTTTCCCCTGTCATTCCCTTTCCACACTTGATCTTAGCCAAAAGGCCGAGAAGCCAAGTCATTCCCTTTCCAAAGTGATAATTTTTAAAAAAAAAGTCTCTTTCCCGCATGTCCTCTCCCCTATGGCGCCCTCCTTCTCTCCCCTTGCTTTTGCCCTCCTCACAGCTTCACCAAGAACGCTTGGGGGTCCGGAGCATAAAAAGACTCTCCCCTGACTTCCCCCTGTGCCCACCAATCCAATTCCCTAGATGTTTCCCTCGGGAAGGAATTGTCCTCCGGCTTGAGTGAGGATGCAAGGGCAGGAACTGGGAGGCCCAGGACAGTAAGGCCCAGTTTCCGGTTCCTGAGCTCAGGCGGCCAGGACCACGGATCCAAAGCACGGCCTTTGAAGTAAAGATTCAGAGACTTGCCTGTTTCTTCACTTGTCCCGTGGAGAGACTACAACCTTCCTCCCCACAGGTGCGTAATGAGGCCCCGATGAAAGAGGGAATGCGCGGGGGTTCTGAAAGCTCGGAAGTCCTACAGCATGATTCACCTTCATTTGATTCACCTTCATTTCTCTCCCACCTGTCTTCTCCCAGCTTCCCCCGTGCCCGCCCTCATGGAGGCCTTCACCGGCCGCTCCCGGATCCTTGGTCTCCTGTCTTCCCTCTTTCGACACCTCAGTCCCAACTGTAGGCTAACGCCCAGGGATCCTTTTAAAACCCACCCTTTGGCTAGGTGCTTCCCTCTACGAGACCTCCAGCGAGGCTCCTTGACCAGCACAGAGCCCCAAATCCTTAGTCTGGGGCTGGTAGGCAGAGCCCACGTCTGCGCTGTCATCCAGTCTCCTGTGAGGGCCACCAAGCCCGTCCACGGGATGAGCCACCCTCCCTGTGATTTCGAAACCGAAGAGGGGATTGTGCAGGTGGGCCTAATGGAATCACGCAAGCCCCTTACAAGCAGCGTGTTTTCTCCAGCCGCTCGCAGGAGAGGAGGGTTCCACAGGCAAGCAAGGGAGCGGGAACTCTGGTCCCCAGTCCCAAGGGACTGAGTTCAGCCAGCAGCCGCATAGAGCTTGGATGCTGACTTTTGCCCCCAGAGTCTCCAGAGGAGAGCCCTGCCTGGTCCAAACCATGAGTTTGGCCTTGCAGGACCCTAACCAGAGACCCCAGATGAGTCTCCCTGGACCTCTGCCCCACAGGACCATGATATAATAAATGTGTATCATTTCAATCCACTAAATGTTTAGTAACTTGGTAGGTAAGACCTTCGGTGAAACAACTTTAACAAAATACCAGAGCCTAGGTTGTTCTGGAAGCTGGGAAGTCCAAGATCAGGGTGCCAGCCTGGTCATGTCCTGGTGAGGACCCTTCTCCTGGTTTGCAGATGGTGGCCTTCTTGCTGTGGGGTCACATGGTGGAGAGAGAGATCGTCTCCCTGGCGTCTCTTTCTATGGTGCGCTGGTCCCATTCATGAGGGCTCTCAAAGGCCTCGCCTCCCAATGCCATCACCCTGGGGGTTAGGCTTCAACATATGGACTGGGGAAGAAATACAAACATTCAGTCCGTAACCCGCAGCAGTAGAAAATTAATACATCTGATGTTTCAAGGCCTTAAGAACTCTTCTCCCGCCTTCTTCTCCAGTCCGCTTCTCCAGCATGAGCTGTGAGTGGCTGTGGGATCAGAATCTAGACTCAGATGGCTCGCTGCCAAGTTACATGGCATCTCTTTCTTCCATGTCCTTGTCTATACGTTTAGGATATTTACAGAACCTTCCTCATGAGATCGTCGAGAGGATTAAACGCGATAATCCAGTAGAGGGCTGAGTACAATATCCAGCAAAAAAGCAAATGCTGCCATAAATTATTTTTTTCTTTGTACTGTGATCACATCCTCTCAGGTATTCCCTTAAGTCGAATGGGTTTATTTGTTGACCTCCGAAAAGACACCTGTTAGCTTACATCATGGCTTCTTCTCTCTACCCACCCTGCCGGGTCTCGCTTGGATTCCTCCCTCCTCCATGAAGCCTTCCCTGACCAACTCCAGCTCATGGTGGTCTGTCCTTTATGCTAACTTCTAGAGTACCAGAGACTGGTGTGAATTCCTAGCGCATCTCATATCTAATCCCCTTAAATGATTTTTTTTTATAATAAAAGAAATGCCTGTTTGTTAGAGATAAGTGAGGAAATCCACAGAAGTTCAAGCAGGAAATAACCCACCTGCTGCCACTGTGACTATTTCCTCCCAGACTTCCTGTTTCGGTTGTTTGTGTAGAGGTAAACAGTATGTATACAGTTGCCCTTCTGAGAATAAATCTTTGCCCTAGTCCACCCAGACATCCATCCGCCTGAAAAGAGATTAGGATTTGTTCACAGAAGGAATCAAAGGGAAAATACAGTGTGACATTCAGCTTTAATCATGCAAAATAGCATCATGCTGGAAACCAGGGCACTGAGAAATGTGTTAGCCAAGGTTCCTCTATGAGTTTTCTATGGTGACTACAGCAAATTACCACACATTTAGTGGCTTAAAACAACACACATTCATTCTCCCACAGTTCCGGGTGCCTGAAGTGTGAAGTGAGTCTTCGGGGGCTCAAAGTGTTGTTAATGTTGTTCTAGAGACTCTCGGGGAGGCAGACCCTTTCCTCTTCCAGCGTCTAGAGCAGCCCACATTCCTTGGCTCATGGCTACATGTCTCTCATTTCTGCTTCCATCCTGGTGCCACCTTCTCCTGACTGGTGCTCCTCCCTCCCTCTCGTAGGGATCCCTGTGATCACCCGGGCCCACCTGGATCATCTGAGATAATCTCCCCATTGTAAAATGCTTCACTTAATTTTATTTGCAAAATCCCTTTTACTGTGGAAGAGAACACATTCACAGATTCCAGAGATAGAATGCAGACGTCTTTGGGGAGCTATTGTTTTGGCGGCCACTTTACCCTAGAATACAGAGCCTGAGGGAGGGATTACATGCCGACCACTGTATTGTGCTGTAGAAACTAGGGCAGTAAAATGAGGGTGAATGGAAGCAAAGCAGCAGATTGCAAAGCAATGCAAGACAGTGACTGCTGAGCTGACCCAGCCTCAGGGTGAGCTAAAGAGATCGCACTGTAAGCAGATGACGTGTTCAGCAGTGCCGAAGTCTCCAGACACTTTGTGTGGAGCAGCTAGCCATCTCTGGGAGCAGTCAAGTGAAAAGAGGGATAAGACAGAATGTATCTGTCCGTTTCCCTCCCATCTCTTCTTTCCCATTGACCAAAGTCTGCCTCACGTGGAGTTAATCCCAACACATTTCTGAGTGGCATCGTTTGGGCCCCTCTGAGAGTGATTTGGAAAGCCCGATCCCATGCCCTTTGCTGTGATGTGGTATCTGAGGAAGCGATGGAAAGACCCAGAAACTGTGATCAGCCTCAGGAGGCCTACAGAGGCGCGATGGCCAACACAGAGCTGAGGCCAACACAGGGCTGAGGGCCCACGCTGCTGAAGAAGCCAGCAGAATGGGGCAAAGCAGGTGAAATCCAGAGAATTGAGGAAATACCCAGGGTGTACCCAACGCATTCCAGCCGTCGAGTCCCTTGGGGCCATCACGGACTCCCACTATCTCCTCTTCCATGGGACATGAAGCATGCAGTTGTATTTTGAGAACTGGTTGTCCTCATTCCTCTGTGAGAGGGCAGGTAAAATTCTAGTCACGGAGTCCTTTCATGGTCAAGGCCAGTCAAAATTTCCTGTAAAATTGAATGCAAGATTAACAGAACGAGCTCATCACCTCCATCTCCTGCCCGCCATCCAAGGCCCCTCTCACCCTTGGCCTGCACCCCTGCTTGCCTACCTTACTGGAGCATGGGACGCTGCACCTGGTTAAACGGGAGGGAGATAATTTGATGCTACAATTTTCTTATCTTCTCTCCAGGGTGATTCTCCTAGTGTGGCTGCTCCAATCTGGAAACTGACTCTGTGTTGTGCCAAAAAATAAATGAGGTTATCCCTTCCGTGCCCACTGCGTAGGGCGAGGCCGCCAAAGGTACGGGCCCTCGGCATCAACCCTCTCAGTCACGGTTCCCTGTTGCTTGGTGTCACAGGACCCAAATGGCTCTGCAAATAGGACTAATCAGCCGCCACGCAGTGGGGTCGGGGGGAGTTCAGGACACCTATAAGGAGCCCTGGGTGCTGTCGAGGGAGCTGGGAAACTGAGCAGAGAGCACTTATTAAAATAAAATTCATTTAGCCATAGCTACCATTTCCTGAGCGCCTAAGTGCCAGGAGCTCTACGAGGCCCTCTCTTCAAAGAGTTTGATGGGGAAAACCGCATCGAAATGACCACAGGATGGAAGATAAAAATGGTCTGCACTCCAGTCACCTACTTAAATCAATATTCTAGCTCCCCCCCACACCTATATAGTGCTTCCTAGTCATTATTACACCACAGAGACAACGTTGGATATTAATTTCCACAATTTCATTTTAATTTGTACCCTACGTGATGTTTACATTTTGTGAAAATCACAATTGATCACTTTCATCCAACTTTCTCTGCCTTCTCCCCCAGCCCTGTAACCAGTAAGAACAGCCCAGAAGTAAGAACTTCCCGAGTCTTTCTCTACAGGCGCTGAAAATAGTGATACTAACCGCAGAGATTCACTTACCGCTCATTCCCAGGGAGAGGCGCTGTTTGAACCGCCTTGTGCCCTCACCGGCCACAGGTCTCAGAGCCTCCCCGAGGCCACGTGACCGAAGCGCCCCCGGGGTCCTCCTCAGTTAACACTGAAGAAACCGAGACCCAACCGATGCAGAATATTCAAAAATAGAAGCAACCGTGTAGACATAACCCAAGGAAGCTCTTGGGCTCCCTGGGAGCAGATAGAAAAGAGGGACCAGAGTGTTCTTCACTGCATCCGCTTGTCAAGTACAGTCCATCACTCCAGGTCAATGGATCCAGCTCTAACTCATGTTTTAGGAGCAACACAACGCCCTCTTGTCTGCCTGCACCATCATTTATTGGCCCTTATTGACAGGCATTTATGTTGCTGCTTCTTTTTTTTTGGCCAGTACAAACGATGTAACAATAAATAACCCAGAATATAAATCCTTAGGTACCAGTGCTTTTCTTCCTCTAGGATAGAGTCTATGGACGTTTGTGCTGAATCTGGAATCCTCCAATATGAAATGGCAGGCACAGCCATGAGCTGAACCAAAACATCAGACTCTTGAAATATTGTGGCCACGCCTTCCCTGGCCGAGATCAGGGAGAGAAGATAGACCATTTATGGAGCCAAGGGGATGGTAGCCAAAGAAGACACACAGCCCAGGGGGCCCTGAGCTGGGCCAAGGGGAGGCCAGTCAGAGTCCAGGCTCCACACCTGCTCCAGGCAATTTGCAATTTCCTCGGACATCCCCAGGGCACACAAAGCTAGGGCAGTCCTGACCAAGATGTCTACCTGCTCGTCTCAGAGTGCTCATTGCAAAGACAGGAGAAAAAACAGTGAAACCACACCTGTCTCCTTTCTGCTCCCCTGGGAACCCTGGTTGTGTGCTGGGGGACCCATGTTCAACTCTACACCAGAGCTGTGCCCCTAACTTTATGGTTGTGTCCCTGGATGGGGAAACATGGTGGTGGGGAAAAGTGGAAGAAAATATAAGAGATAAATAAGAGAGGAGAAAAATAGCAATTAGAGAGAACTGATGTTCTTGACCTCCCTCGGGGAAGCAGAAAACATTTAAATAAAATGTACAGTAGTCTGATATTTAGAAAAAATAAGTAGGAAAGCATCTTCAAATAACAACAATACTTTAAAACTGAGTACAGTCACTTAAAATTTTTTTTTCCTTGCATAACAAAAAGCCCAGAGGTAGGCAGCTGCTAGGTCAGCAACTTGGCAAGGCCAGGTCCATTGTCTCTGTGCAGTTTCTGGGTCAAAGGGAAGATGCATTAGTAGCTTTGCTCAATGTCCCCAAATTCCTCTGGATAGAGATCATACCACTTAAAATAGAACCTATATCACAGTTGAAAGATAAATATTCCTAACAGATAAAGAGCTTCTAAACATTGAGAGCAGAACAACAACCCTGCAGAAAAATGGGCAGGGTGTGTGAATGTTTGGTAGAGGGGAATCCAAATGACCCTTAAATATATGAGAAGAGGCTCAACCTTCTTAGAATATGAAAAATGAAAGTTAAAACTCTACTGAGATAGGATTTCCTTCCTATCAGATTGGCAAAAATCCAAAGCCTAACAACATGTTCCATTAATAAAATTCTCAGAAACAGGTTCTCATAAGTTGCTGAAACGCAAAAGGATATGACCCCATGGAGGGGGATTTGGATTGGACCATCTAGAAAAGTTACAAATTCACCTACCTTTTGACATAGCAATTCTGCTTCTAGGTATCTAGCTCAAAAAAATAAACCGGTAAAAACATAAAATCAGATAGTGCAAGGATATGCATTGCCAATCATTGTAATAGTAAAAGAATGGAAACAATCCAAAAGTTCATCCCTGGCCAGTAGTTGAAAAACTATGGTGCATTCATACAATGGAGTGTTATAAAACGACAAAAATGAATCAGAAGGACCTCTTTTTTTTTAGATTTTATTTATGTATTTGACCAAGAGAGAGACATAGCGAGAGAGGGAACACAAGCAGGGAAAGTGGGAGAGGGAGCAGCAGGCTTCTCGTGGAGCAGGGAACCTCATGCGGGGCTCCATCTCAGGACCCTGAGATCATGACCTGAGCCAAAGGCAGATGCTTAACGACCGAGCCACTCAGGCCCCTCAGGAAGGACCTCTGTATACTTACGTGAAATAGTTTCCAGAATATATTTTTAGGAAAAATTCAAAACAGTATTTATGGTATACTATCTTTTATTTAGGAAAGGGAGGGTATATGGATATAGAAACATATTTGCTTATCTTACCAATCGGTAATAATGGGGGGCTTCTGGGTGGCTCAGATAGGCAAATGGCTCTTGATTTCGCTCAGGTCATGATCTCAGGGTCGCGAGATTGAGCCCCAAGTCAGACTCCACACTGAGTGTGGAGTCTGCTTAAGATTCTCTCTCTCCAGGGGCGCCTGGGTGTCTCAGTGGGTTAAAGCCTCTGCCTTAGGCTCGGGTCATGGTCCCGGGGTCCTGGAATCGAGCCCCGCGTCGGGCTCTCTGCTTGGTAGGGAGCTTGCTTCCTCCTCTCTCTGCCTGCCTCTCCCTACTTGTTATCTCTGTCTGTCAAATTAATAAGTAAAATCTTTAAAAAGAAAAGATTCTCTCCGTCCCTCTCCCTCTCCCCCTCTCCCCACTCTTCATGCATGCACACACTCTCTCTTAAAGAAAAAAAAAAAGGTAATAATGAAATAATAAGCCAAAAACCAGTAAGAATAGGGACCTTTAAGGAGCGAGAAGGAACAGGATAGAAGGGCAGGGATGGAACCTAGACTTAACTACATGTAATTTGTTGTATAATTTTGACTTTAGAGCTACGTAAAAGTTTTGATTCAAATGTAAAATTAAATAAAGACAAAAAGATTTGTAGAAGTTGGGGAAATGGAGACAATATTTGTACATTAGGTTAGTGGTTCAACCACTTGAAGAAGAGGTATTGCAAATGACTCTAGAAAACCATATTTTCTCAGTACATCTTTTTAAAAAAGATTTTATTCATTTATTTTAGAGAGTGAGCACGAGTAGGGAGGGGGCAGAGGGAGAGGGAGAATCTCAAGCAGACTCCATGCTGAGCACAGAGCCTGACACGGAGCTCGAACACACAACCCCGAGATCATGACCTGAGTCAAAATCAAGAGTCAGATGTTCAACCGACAGAGCTAACCAGGTGGCCCAGCAGTATTCCTTAATGGGATATATCCTAGGACTAAAAGGAGCCACGAGGAATCTTAAAACTGTGTTCAGTGGTATATCAATCAGATTAGACTAGATTATTTCTTTTTTTAATTAACATATGATGTATTATTTTAGGCTAGATTATTTCTATTGTGATAACAAATAACCCCAAATCTTGGTGTCTTTCAACCACTAAAGCTTCTCTTTTCCTGTACTATATGTCTGTGGCGTGCTAGCTACAGCTCTGATGTATGTCCTCTTCCCTCCGTGACCCAAGTGGGGGTATGGCATCTGTCTGGAATATTTGCCAGTCATTGAGGCAAAAGAAAAATATACTCAGGCTTGTGAAAGCTCTTCCTGGAAGTGACCATCATTCCTATTCCATCTTTTATTGGCCAGAGAAAGTCACATAATCTGAGTTCAGAACCTCGGGGATGTATATTCCCCTCAGCAAGAAGCACTTGCAGAGATGGGCACGAAGCAGGAGTGAAGATTAATACGGTCTGACACAGAGAGCAGTATGATTAGTATTTTTGTTTTGAAACTACCACATTCACAATGTAGGATCAGCAAATAAGTACTTTTATGAATGTCACTGCGAACCAAGATTTTCAGCATAGATGACAACAGGCACAATATAAGCCCAAATAAGACCCTATAAGCTTCCTTTTAATTGGAAATATCTATATGAACTCACAATTTATTCCTAAAAGAGGGAGAAATACCTCTGCCATCCAAGGAAACGTTTTTATAGCAATGGCAACCTTGTGGCAATGACTATATTTAAAACCTCAATTGTGATCTAAATACTATTTCCTTCTAAAAGAAACCACGGTATGCCCGACCTAGTCTATGTGTACCCCAGACCTCCTCCATCCTGCTTATCCCCCGTCCTCCAGGCCTTGGTCATTTGCCCTGCTTCCTGGCCAGAGCAATCGTGTGTAGGCTCCCACTACTTCTGTGATTGCAAAGACATGCTCACTGTTGTTGCCGCTACACCCACCAGGGAGAGGAGAACCCTTCGAAGCTACTGGCTGGGAGATGGACAATGATGGGTCCAGACACTATCTGAGTAGGACCCATAGAAGTCATGGCTTCCCCATCAGCTGTCTGGAGGGGCCAGTTAGCACCACCTGCCTGTCTCACAGTATACAGAGCACCATTTGGGAGTAAGAAGGAAACACTAGCTAGATACATTGTTTGCCTTTCTTTCTTCCTGGTGGTTGGTTCGGAATCACAGCAATTTCTGATGATATGCAATGACGCCAAGCAACCATCAGTGTTTTTTTTGTTTTGTTTTATTTTGTTTTTGTTTTTGCAAAGCTCCACCCAGCTCAGTAAATTCCCCTTTGTGATTATTCTTCCTCCCTTCTGGCCTCTCTCCCATTTTTCCGTCTCTTGCTTTCCTGGGACTGCTCGCCCCAGTAAATTGTTAGAGCATCAATATTTGTACCACCTTCTATTCTCTAGCAAAATGAGGCTAAGATCGTTGTTACTGGAAGGGACCCTTAAGAAGCAGACTCTCGGGCCGGAATTTTAGTGTTGGTTTATCGGCTCGACTGAATGCAGTTAAGTCTCCCATTGCTTTTGGTTATGGAAGCCCTGATAGGTAGTGATATCACAATTACTAAAGCTGTCACCTGCGGTTAATTGTTAGGAGGTGAGGTTTTCAATTATCAGGCAGCGGCTGCACTTGATTCATAAAGTGATAATAATTGCAAAGACTGGCATAAGTAACTGCCTTGGAGGGCATTGGAAACTTTGAAAAGAGAAACTAATCATTGCAGTCATCCATTGCTACTTTATGGCACCAAAGAAAGCCAGAGGCCAGATTGGCTCCGTTAGAGTTTTTGTCTCCACCAACTGAAGGGCAGACAAGGCATAAGCATCAGAACCTAGATCTGATTATAAAGGCATGAAACTACAAAGGATACTAAATGTGCAGCCATAATACATTTCCTATGTCAAAGTCAGAGTCAGGTAGAGAAAGAATGGGGTTCAGGACCAGGTACTGGGGCTTCAGGATAAGGACACTGGGTGGATGAGCTTCAGAGTCTTAAATTTCAACATTGTCCAGAGTTACTCTGGCTGGGAAAAGTAGCCCCACCCCTCTCTCAGCGGAGACTAGCTATCTCTTTTCTGTATGCCAGCATAACCCATGACCTTACCTGAAGTAAGTGCCTCACAGAATGAGGCCTGGTTTTCTTAAGGTCCTCATCGACTCATCTCATTGTTTGATAGGCCGATAACTAGGGTCAGATCTTGGCACAGCCTGAATGGGAAAGTACAGTCCCCCTGGTCCAGGAGGAAATCGCCTACAGCCAAAATAAATTCTAGGAACCGGCTGAGTTGCACCAGCGGGGATCAGGAAACACACATGCAGGTGGGTCTTTAGGACAATAGACTGGAAGAAGAGGCAGAATAGGGGGCTAATGGTACGAAGTCACTCACCTCTCACTTGGGACCCGAAGTTTCGACAAGGGTGTTTGGGGCCAGGTTAGTTATATAGGAACTTGGACGTGACAATGACTTAGAGTAGATGGGGTAATGATGTCAGAACTGCTTTGGCAGAATATTAACAAAGACAAAAGATGCAGGAAAATATTAGTGGTAGAATGGACTTATTACATAAGACCTGAAAACCCTTGCCCTGACCGTGTGCTCCTGGAGGACCAACACTGTGCTTCCCTGACGAGGGCCACAGAGATTTCACCCATGAGGGGTACACTGGCATCTTGGAAAGCCTGTTGACAACAGGGGAGATTACGGGGATCTGGAATGGCAGAAACCACGTGGCAGCACTTACCTCCAGGGGCAAGAAGCATCATTACTGTAATTGCCAGGAAGGCCAGAGTGGCCTTCGGTGACCTTGACCCACAGGGATTTGAGGCAGTGGCTAATAGATCGCGGTGTTCCTGGTGGTGAGGCAGATGAACAAGAGTGTTTCTCAGTTTTGATAAAGGAAAGGTACTGGGCACTGGTAAGCAGAAGGCCAACAGCAGCAGCCACCGTGGAGACAAGCCTCAGCTGGTGCCCCCCAGGCACGTTCACAGACCCACGGGCCACAGAAGGAGGGATCGGATCCCCTTGAAGAAGGATCCCGGGACGTGCTTTTAGGTATATAGAGTAGATGGTTCTCTGGTATTTCCCTAAAGAGACCCGGTGTCTTTTGCCAGGATAACTGTACCCCGGGAACGGGGGAAGAATCTGAGAACCCACCCCTTGTCTCTGTGTCTGGTTCCCAGGGAAAACTGCCTGGAATGCATACGTGTAATGACTCTCCCTAACAGATTCCTCGCATTGGTTCCCTGGCTGATAGGGTAAGGGTAGGAAGGGCCACACAGAAACCCTCCTCTGTCCTGGCCAACACAGCAAATCCGAAGCAATTCGGCATTTTGAGGGAGATTAGGGATCAGTGCCGCGATGGAAGACGGAAAGGACACAGGGGCAGCCTCTCTCCTCACAGTTCGGTTTAATGCGCGTGCCCAGCCTTTGCAAAGCCCAGACTGGTCTTGGTCAATGGTGGGGGCTTCATGTGACCCTAATCAGGGGGTAACCCTGATCCCAGTTGCTCTACCAGGTGTGTTATCTCTGATGCTCCAGGGGGTGCAGCTGACACGGCGATTTCTTTCTTTCTTTATCCCTAATAATACAGAGGTCAGAAACAATGCACGGCAAGGAAAGCCACTAACCGTCTTCACGGTGGCTCCGGTAACAGATGTGTGGTGTGCAAGCAGGAGGCGCCGTGAGAGTGTGGACCACCAGCTCATCTCGCTTCCCCGTGCCGTCTGGATTGGGTTGGGCCAGATCCTGAATGTATCATTTTTATTATTCAGTGGATGCTGGTTACAGCCTCCCAAGCTTATGACTCATTGGGCTGATAATATCCCGTTCTTAATGAACATCCATGGTTACACAATCCCAGTGTGTCCCGTGGTCAGATGTTCCGTCTCTGGCAGAGCCCAGAATTGAGGCAAGGCCTGGCCGCAGGACGCCAGGGGCCTGTGTGGCATCTCTCTTACTGAAGTTTCTTAGAAACATCTCGGCATCATTATCTGCCATAAACACCTCTAGTGCTCTCAGATCAGCTGGGTCCCCCAGCTGACGGGACAGGGGAGCTTGTCTGCATGTGCTGGGGAGTTCTCTTTGGCTCTGAGCACTCCTTGAAACTGGCATCCATCCAACTCACCCAACAGGACTGGGAACTGGCGCTAGAAGCATTGGGACAATGACGACTCTGGCCAGGAATAGATTATGGCCATGTTACAGCCCCACTCAGAGGGGATCCCCAGAAATGGTGGTGAAGGCAATGCTCCCAACAGGCAGAGCCACCAGCAGTATTTTGGCTTAACGTGTGGAAATATTCACTCCTTGTCTGTAGCAAAGGTCTCAGCTTACTGGCCAGGGGTCATGGGCCTGGAAGGAACAAGACTACAGTCCGTATATCACCTCCAGGGTCCCAACCCTGCAAAGTTCCCTCAGCTGGCCTGGGAGCTGACAGTCCACCATGCTGTTCTACCATATTTTATTGAGCCGGCTTTGGGGATGAGGTACATGGAAAAGGAAATCCATCTTTAGTTTGAACTCAGTGTATTATACACGCTTGGTAGTAAAATGTGCTCTTTGATTCTGAGGTCCTGTAGCGTAGGGTTCCATGCTGATGGACTAGGCATTTCGTCAGCCCTTAAGTGATGGTGGAGGGTGATGGACACATGGACTAAAATCAGAAACAGGAAATCCAGGAAAAGATCCATGAAAGGACTTAAGGAAATGGGCACAAAATATCTAGTTGGCACCTACTAGCTTCCCTCCGTGGCCTCTACAGGGCTTGTAGAGTGGGCCACGAACTAGGTAGCCATGGGGCCAGAACTGGAGCTAGGCATGGGCCCTCAAACATGGAGTCCTTCCTTGTTATTATAGCTGCTCTTGCTTTGGATGTCCAACATGCCAGGTACAGAACTGATTCTGAGCCCTCAGTATGGATCATCAAGCCTCCTCGTGGCAAGTAGCCTCCTTCCACTTTGGAGTGGAAAGTCATTCCTTTTTTTTTTTTTTTTTTTTTAAGATTTTATTCATTTAATTGAGAGACAGAGATCACAAGTAGGGAGAGAGGCAGGCAGAGAGGGTGGGGGGAGCAGGCTCCCCACCGAGCAGAGAGCCTGATTCGGGGTTTGATCCCAGGACCCTGAGATCATGACCTGAGCCAAAGGCAGAGGCTTAACCCACTGAGCCACTCAGGCACCCCTGGAAAGTCATTCTTATCAGAATCACCACCTACTCTTCCCACAACGCTTCCGTCAGCACCCCCGGCTGAGGGCTGACAAAAGACCCGATTTATTGACATGATAGCCTACTCCACATTGTCACAGACCGGAGAGCACATTTTACCACAAAGCAAATAGGACCCATTGGGCTCAGAACCATGAGAGACACTCGCTTTCCATGTACTTCCTTACCCGGAGAAAACCAGCCCCATGAGAACTGATGGAAAGGCCTGGAGAAGTCACAGCTGAAAGGCCAGCTCACTGAAACCTTGTGGGGTAGCAACGCCAGCCACAGAGCTTACTCAGAACCAGAGTCACACTCCAGGGCTTCCATGTGTGGCTCCGGAAACCAAGTGGTGAATGTAGCTTTGGCCTTCTCTCCCTCGTTCCCAGTAGATGTGCCAGATGGGAACTTCAACAGAGGTCTGGGAACCTGGACAGGGATGCTTTCCCCGGGGCTCTAGTGAGGACCTGGACTGGAAGTTGTAGCGCTGGTAGAGGAGGGAGGGAGTGGGTATACATGTTGACCACTGGAGCAGCTATGGTGGTGGGGAGTGGGGGAGGGGGGATGCATCTCGGTTTGCTAAGGCTCAGTAGGTCTTTTTAGGAGATTGCAACTGAAAGTTGCCTTAAAGAATTGGACTTGTACCTCCCCTCTCAGGCCCGCAGTGAGAACAATTCATTCCATGTTGAGATCTGAATATCGTGAGAGGGCGTAAGCATCCCTGAGAGGCGGAGGGCCAAGTACCAGACCCACTTAATGTATGCGGGCGCATCTCCTCAGCCCCTCTGTACCAACGGGCCTTGCACCCTTGTCATGTTCCCTAGCCTACACGGCCCTAACAATAACTCCCGTGGTTGTATTGGTTGTAAAGCTGTGTCTCTGACCAGCACCACCAGCATGCACCAAGGAGTCCCCAGGCATGCCAGTGACGGGCCTGGAGAGACGCCATGAATGACGCACTGACTGACCCGGACATGTGGAGACCCTGGCTTCCCCTTGGCCTGTAAGAAGAGCCAGGAGCCACAGAGAGGGGTCACAGCACATGACACATCAAACAAGAAAACTACGGAAGATGAACTACCGCCCTTCTGACCCCCACCGACCGGCTGTTCTGAGATGCATGGTTTCACAGCTCCTGCCTCAAGAGGTGCTGTCCAACCAAGCCATTGGCTGTGTTTCCTGTGACGCTATGGCCGCCTAGACATGCCCTTCACATCCCCCGCACCCCAACCCCCAAACTCACTCCCCTTTGTCCACCTTCCTTGTCTTCCTGGAACTACACTCTTCCCAGCTAAGTGCAAGAATCTATGCTTTCAGCTCGGCCTCTGTTTTCTAGTGAACCTGGACCCAGACACAGGGCTTATCAGAAAATTGAGATTACTGGTCTGGAGAAAGAGGGGGATCCCGTCATGCTAAAAAGCGATGGGAAGCCCAAATTGTAGAACAGGCCTCCACTGGCCAAAGATGGGACAAAAGATGGGGCAATATTCAAAAGAAATACTGACTACAATACATTTAAATACATCGAATATTTTTTTAAATCATGCATTCTTAATGACCCCCCCCAAGAAATCACCAGTAGTAACTCCACCAACTCAGTTCTGATAGTTGATCAAGAGAAAGAATTATGTATCTATTCTATATTTTTTTGCGAAAATTATACTTCGGGGGCACTAAATAGTTGATGAGGGAAAGTTCTTCTTTATGAAAGAATTCTACCTAATAAATGCAGAAGGAATGAGAGATTTAGGAAATCGCTTGTGATGGTTGAATTTATGATCAGCTTGACCAGCCTGTGGCGGGCCCAGAGACTTGGTGAGCCATGATTTCTGGGTGTGTCTGTGAGAGTGTTTCTGGAAGAGATTCTCATGTGCATCAGCTGACTGAGTTAAGCAGCTTGCTCTCCCCCATGTGGTGGGCCTCATCCAACTCACTGAGGGCCTGAAGAAAACAACGACAACAACAAAAGCAGAGACAGGGAGAATTTACTGCTGCTTCTGCCTGACTACTGAGGTGGGACACGGCTCTTTCCTCCCGCCCTGAGACAGTTTACACCATCTGCTCCTGCGGCTCTCAGGCCTTTGGGCTCACTTTGAATGACACCCCTGGCTTTCCTGGGTCTCCAGTTTGCAGGTGCGGGGTCTTTGTAATCACGTGAGCCAGTCCTCCTATTAAATCCTTATGTCCTGTTGCTTCTGTTTCTCTGCGGGACCCTGCCTCATTCTTCCCCATCTTGCAAATCCAAGTGAAATAGAGATATGGCGATGATTATCACGAGACGCTGCCATGACTAGAGAAGAGGGTGATGGGGAACTTGATAGCAGAGAGATCAGGCAGGCATGTCTGAACCCGGTGGTCAACTCTGCGGAAAGTGCGAGAACCAGATACTCTCTTCTTGTAACATCTTGCACGGGAAGGCACCGCCCACGAATACTGAGCCTGGAACTGATCACATCTTTCATCTAACAGTTTCCAGGAAGTTCAGGGGGAACATGGGAACAGGTTAAATGACAACACGGTGACGTGTCAGGCGAACCCAGAACATGAGAATTTCTACAACAGGACAAATAGCCCAGTTCCTCCAACAGATAAACAACAACTATGTAATATGGCTCTTGATTAGAACCTACCAACTGTTAAAATACATTTTTGAGGCAATGGGGAAATTTGAGTATAGAGTAGGAGGAGCTGATGTTGTTAAGGAATTTTAAAAAATTTTTATTAGGGATGATAAAGCATCGTCGTGCTTATAAAACATATTTTTTATCTATTCTTGATGCATACCAAACTATTCTTGGGGAGGGTGGTATAATTCCTAGAATTTGCTGTAGAATATTCTAGAAAAAATAGGAGATTTAGATGATATAAGATATAAGCACTATAAATAAGATAAGAGATACAAGATAAAGACAGAATAACAAAGGGAAGTGTTGGTAATTGTAGAAGGTGCATGGTGGGTATGGGGGGGCCGGGGTAGGTCACGAGACCATGCTCTCTACTCTTTTGTGCACTTGCTGGTTATTCTACTCGCTGCCCCTCGATCCATTTTCTGTTCCTCTTTGCCTTGCGTTACACCCTGGGGAGCCAAACTTGAGGAAGTGAATCACCCGGACTTCTGTGGTGGCTGGTTGGTTTCTGGGTGGGCACAGCCAGTGAGGGTCGCCCGCGGTGCCTCCACAGTGGAGCAGAAACAGGATGCGTACGCCCCACGGTCCCCATCTGCCCTCCCGAGGTGCCACAGGGACTGCTAGAGCCGTGGTTTGCTTTGCTCTAAAGCAGAGGAAAGAGGAGCTAGGAAGCTGGCTGGCTGCCAGGACAAATGGCCAGAGACTGGGTGGCATAAACAACAGAAATCTATTTTCCCACGGTTCTGGAAGCTGGAAGTCTCTGCGAGTCCGAGACCCAGGTGCTGGCGGGATGGGTTTCTTCTGAGTATGCCCTCCGGGGCTTGCAGATGGCGGCCTTCTCCTTCTGTTTTCACACGGCCCTCCTTCTGTACATCCGTGTCCTTATTTCCTCTTCTTACAAGGACATCAGCCCACCTGAATGACCTTTTTTTAACTTACCCCTGTAAAGACTTCATCTTCCAATACTGTCACAGTCCGAGGCAGTGGGGTTTAGGACTCCAACATATCAAAATTTAGGGGACCCCATGCAGCCCGTAAGAGCAGTGGTCAGCAAACTTTTTCTGGAATGAGCCACAGGGTCGATATCTTAGGCTTTGTGGGCAACACGGTCCCTGTCCCGCTGTTCAGCTCCGCCATTGGAGCGTAAACATCTGTAGACAATACGTAAATGTGTGAGTGTGGCTTGTTCCATTAAACCTTTAATGTTTTCAAAAAAAGATTTTATATTTTTATTTGAGAGACAAAGAGATCACAGAGGGAAAGGAAGAGGGAGAGGGGGAAGCAGACTCATGGCTGAGCAGGGAGCCCAATGCGGAGCTCAGTCCAAGAACCCTGGGATCATGACCTGAGCTGAAGGCAGAGGCTTAACCGACTGAGCCACCCAGGTGCCCCCCATTAAAACTTTATTTATAAAAACAGGGGCCAGGCCACGTTTGGCCTGTAGGCCAGGGTTCGCTGACGCTGGCATCTGATGCTAGTTCTTGTTGGTCAGCTTCTCGTTCATGTGGCCATTTCTCCATGGTCTCTGCTCTTCTGTGGGTCACACTTTCCCCTTGGGTTCCATGAACCCTAGCTACACTTTCCTTCATCTCTTTATTCCATTCTCTACAGTAAATGCCTTTTGGGTGTGTCATGCTGTGGGTCAGGACGCTCACAAAAAAGTGTATGTTCGAGACTTCCCATAGAAGAATCACAGTGAAAGAAAAGGACAGATCGGGAAGGTAGGATACATACGACTCAGTTCTTGGCTCTGCCAGGAGCTTTGGCCAGGGGCTAACTGGAGACCTTGGCCGGTATCCAAGGGTGAGAAGCAAGATGGGGCTGATCCGGGCAAGGGAGCATGCCCAGGACATGACCGCGCCCAAAGACGGGCCGGGTTACATAGCACACCAGCCATCGGCTGCGCTGGCCGCCACCCGGGCCCAGGGAGGGACAGGTAGCCCGCAGGCCCAGAGCCAGGAGCAGCCTAGACCAGCCAGAATCCAGAGGCTGCCACCTCTCCCTGCTGCCATGCAAGCGGGCCACTGTCCTTGTCCACAGACCCAGCCATGAGAGACTGAGAAGTTTTCTGTTTGCTTGCTTATTTTACTTAAGGAGGACAGCTATGGCTTCTCAAAACTTGCATCGAAAAAGTTTACAGGGTCGGGCTGGAAAATGTATCCAGCAGCTGGAGTCCATGAGGAAAATCAAAGTCATTACAGACACATAAAGAAACATTTCTCTGTACCCCCACGAGACGGGTGGGCAATCTGGGGACCGGCTATGTGGGATTAGGCCTGCCTGCTCTGGCCTGAGCTGAGAGTCATAGGCTCATGGGGGACAGGGGGGGTGGGGAGGGGACAGGAATGAAGCCAGCAAGCGGCCAGGTGGCCTCACAACTCCTCCTTCCTTCTTCTTGTGACCTCACTTTCCTCGTGTTGCTGAGGAAATTGTCTGCATTTCCCCTGTCTGTGGGGCAGAGCCAGGGGCCCGGGGATGGGGGAAAAGCCATTTACTTAGATGAGATCGTGGGCCCCTCCCCAGTGCAGGGATCCCAGTCCTGACTGTGCTTACACATGTGTGTCAGGGCACACTTTCATCTAGAACATTCTGGTGCATTCATCTAGAATAATCTAGACCGTGCTGTTCTGGCTGGGCAGTCAGCGGGGCTTGGCCCACAATGCTGCATCAGAATACCAGTGACCGGGTGGCTTTTGGGCAATGGAAATTTCTTTCTCAGAGTTCTAGAGGCCAGAGGCTGAGAGCAGGGTGCTGGCAGGGCAGGTTCCGGGGAGAGCCCTGCTCTAGGTTGCAGACTCTGTTTTCTTGGGTCCCCACGTGGTAGAGAAGGGGAGAGCTCCCTGGGGCCTCTTCCTTAGGGGTCCTCTTCCCATCCGTGAGGACTCCCCCCCCAAACCCCACCTCCTAATGCTGTCACACTGAGGGGAGGGAAGGATTGCAACATATGAATATTGAAGGGACACACACATTCCCTCCATAACAGGGGACACCAAAGAAAGTATTAAAAATAACTAACCTTGGGACTCCTGGGTGGCTCAGTGGGTTAAGCCTCTGCCTTCGGCTCAGGTCATGATCTCAGGGTCCTGGGATCGAGCCCCGCATCAGGCTCTCTGCTCAGCGAGGAGCCTGCTTCTTCCTCTCTCTCTACCTGCCTCTCTGCCTGCTTGTGATCTCTGTCTGTCAAATAAATAAATCAAATCTTTAAAAAAAATAACTAATCTTACTCCCTCATTCACTCAACCTACATTTACTGAGTGTCCGATCGGAGCAGCTGTTTTCGGTGCAGGGACAGAGTAACGAATAGGACAATGGGATGAGAGGAAGATGAAAAACGAATGCATAGGTGTGTGCATATATGTGCGCACATACGATACACTGTGTGTATACGTGTGTGTGTCCTGTGTGTGTGTGTGTGTGTACAGTACACATAACATGAGGGAAGGATGAGTGCTTTTGAGTAAAAATAAAAAAAGCAGGGCAGCGTGGGCGCCTGGCCACCTCAGTCAGTGGAGCATGCGACCCTTGATCTCGGGGTCGTGGGTTCGAGCCCCACGTTGGGTGTAGAGATTACTTAAAAAAAATAAAATATTTTAAAAATCCCCACAAACAACAAAGCAGGGTGAGGGGAGAGAGGACACCGGAGGTCAGTAGTTTCTGTTCTACTGTAACAACAGCAGGCATACTTTTTCGGTAAAAGACTGAACTGTTCTAGGCTCTGTGGGCCATTTGGTCTTGGTCACCGCTCCTCAGTCCTGATTATCCCACTCCTCAGGGCTTTGGGGACATTACTCAACCCCCACATGCCTCTACTGCCGTGTCACAGGACCGGACTCAAAAGAGTCCCCACCTCAGGTGGGTGTTGAGAGTTGAGAGTGAGACCTTTGCGCAAGGCACAAAATGAACACCGGCAGCTGCTTTCCTTGTGGTGACCACAGCCCTTCAAGTCCGTAGGTGACGAGGGCTCACGGGTCACTTGTCCCGCCCTCACACCGGGGCCCAGCTCTACAGACCTCTCTCTGTCTCGTATCAGGAGAGGCTCAAGCCCAGATTGCCAGCCTGGTCTGAAGCAGCCCTTTGGAGGAGAAGGCCAGCCCCCACACAGACATTAGCTTTACTCCCTCCCAACAACCCTGTCCCTTTGATAGAAAAGGAGACTGAGGGTCAAGGATGACCAGAACACCCTCCACCACACTGTTCTGTTTCCCGTGTGGGGAGGGCTCCAGTTGGGAAGGTAGCAGACCAAATGGTCTAGAGAGGAAAGAGAAGGGATCTCTTGTCCTTTGCCACCCCGGCCCTAGCCAGCACTCCTTCTGCCCCTGAGGTACCCAGGACCTCCAGGACCATGCCCCACTCCCCGTGCTCCCTCCCACTGCTTCTGTCCAGATCCTTCTCTTGATCATCATTCCCCATGAACACCCACTACTCTGTGTTCCATGTTCTCGGGGGCCTCCTCTCAGCTACAGTTGAATTAATGAATATAAAAAACTGACTTGATAATGGGAAAAACTCCTGGGGAGCATTTACATTTTAGCAAAGGTTCACTCCTTTGAGGGGTGGGCTAGTTGGGTGGTGTGTCAGGTACATCAGCAGCCCCCTTTGAGAATCTTCCCTTTCGCCTGGGGAAGTGGAAAGGGACACTTTATCCCACTTTGACAGATCAGGAGACTGAGGTTCAAAGAGTTCGCACATCTAGTCATGCCTTCCTATTTAGATCATGCTGGGATACATGACCCTGAAATCAGGAAGATGAACACCATCCCACGTATCAAGCATTTAGCTCGGGGGCACCTGGGTGGCTCAGTTGGTTAAGTGTCTGCTTTCAGCACAGGTCGTGACCTCAGGGTCCCAGGATCGAGCCCTGTGTTGGGGTCCCTGCTCAGTGGGGAGTCTGCTTCTCCCTCTCCCTCTGCCCTTCCCCCCCCCCCACTCGTGTGTGCTCTCTCTCTCTCCCTCAAATACATAAATAACATATTTTTTAAAAAAAACATTTAGCACAATGAATATTGGTTATCTTCCCCACCCCCCTTCTCATCCTCTAGCTCCAGCTGGAAGAGAAGTCTAGGGAAAGTAAGGAAGGACAATTGAGGAAGGATATTAAGGAGGAGGACGTGCAATTGAATATGGAGGAGAAAGTTGAAAAGAAGGTTATTTGCACAGATATATTACACATTCACCCAATCACAATTTAGAATTTGCCAAACCTAACCCATTTGCAATAAGTCCATTCACAGACGCCTAGAAGCCCCACTGAGAAATCTATTTCTGATCTCCTTTTGAAGATTTATTTAATTCCCAGGGAGCGTGGCCCAGTGGCAAGATACTTCCAAGAAAAGGGAGGGGAACCTAATTCTCTATTTGGTTTAGTTTTGTTCTGGAACACTTGTGAAGGCTCAAATCCAAGGGGAGAAAAAAAAATAACCCTCCCACTTCAAGCAGCATAACAGCAAGGGCAAGAGACAGAGCGAAAATTCCTCCGCAGAAAGGAACAGGTGCAAGCTTGCCCTTATTTGCACCATTTTACAAGTGCAGAATTTGCTTGAACTTGGAGGGAAATAGAACTGCCAAGGGCGGGTGGAGAAGATGGAACCCAATGGATGTTTCAATCCTATAAAGGCCTGAGAAGGCACGTACTTGAACAGGGAGAGGGATGGATGGATGCACAGAGGAATGGACGGACAGAAGGACAGATGGATGAACGGGAGGGTGGATAGGTAAGCAGGTGGATACATGAAGCGGGGGGCATGGGTGTGTGGATGTGGATGAATGGGTAGATAGGTAGGTACATGGATGGGTGGACAGATGAGTGGGAAGAAGTGGGAAGAAATGAATAGAGGGACAGATGGACGGATGGACGGATGGATGGGTAGATGCATGGATGGATGGATGGAAGGTTAGGTGAATGGATGGGTGGATGGATGATAAATGGGAGGAAAAGTAAGCTAGGTAGCTAGCTAAACCCTGTTCATATTGGAGTTGTGTTTGGTTTGTTACAGTGTTGTTGTTTTTTAATATTTTATTTATTTATTTGACAGACAGAGATCACAAGTAGGCAGAGAGACAGGCAGAGAGAGAGGGGGAAGCAGGCTCCCTGCTGAGCAGAGAGCCCGATGCGGGGCTCGATCCCAGGACCCTGGGATCACGACCTGAGCCGAAGACAGAGGCTGTAGCCCACGGAGCCACCCGGGCGCCCCTGTTACAGTGTTTTGAGAGCATTTGAGGTAGTTATTCTCATTTAAAGCACAGAAAGTTTTACCTGCCATTCCAGAATTCTGCCTTCTCAAAAATCAGACTCTCTGGCAAAACCAACCACGCCTTCCTTCATGGCAACAATACTGGACCTGGGAAATGGGTGTCCCCTTTGGATGGGGTGTGCGTGCTTCAGTCGTTGGTGTCCCCACCATGCCACATGGGCTCTGACACATGCATGGCAACTCCCTGCCCAGTGGGCATCTGTTAAGTCACGAAAGGCCAACTCAAGACATATAGGCCCTTTCAGCAAATAGGCACGTAATACGTACACTATCCAGTGACTCTGCCCTCGGGTCCTGAGTGTTTCTCCATGTCCCTTCTCGTGACTTCCACCGATGTCATCAGACTTAGAGGGTGGAGGTGGGGGGTTCTCTCCGGGCTCCATAAGGCCTAGGTCCTTGCCTCTCTGCACACCCATTCAGAGCAGCCGCGCCTACCCCCCTCACATGGAGCTTGGCTTCCCCTGCTTTCAGCCACCCGTGGCCAACCATGGTGAGGAAGCCGACGATCCTCCTTCCAATGCATCGTCAGACGGCCCAGTAGCACCTGCATCCTGCCCTCACGTCATCTCACCACACAGGCGTCTTATCATCCCCCATCATCACAGGAAGAAGAAGGGTGAGTACAGTAGAATGGGGTTTTCAGAGAGAGACAGAGAGAGCATGGCCAGATCCACATAACCTTTATCACAGGGCATTGTGAGGGCTGTTCTAATTTGTTAGCAGTCATTGCTGTCCATCTCGTACTGTGCCTGAGTTGTAAATTGCATTTCATGAGACGTGTGTGTGCGTATAAGGTATGTAGTGTTCGGCACTAGCCGCTGGGGGTCTTGGAACACCCACCCCCCCAGTGGATAAGGGGAGCAACTGTTTGGAGATCTAACCTCTTAGCAAGGCCACTTACTGCATTTCAGGATCCGAATTCCCACACACGTGTTCAGTCTGCACATCAACTCTATGCCCCATTGCAAACCGGAATATCGAGACTGGCTTCCCCCAGGCAGGGCACGAACCAACGGTTCTCGGACTTTGCTCCTGCAACTTCCTCGGTCACAAATGAGATCCCTCTCCCAACCCGTGGCCTATCTGGTGAACTCTTCATCCTGGGGGCCTCAGCTCAGGTGTGGCCTCCTACTTGAAGTCTTCTTCCTCCAGAAGAATGAGATGCTCGCTTCTCTCTTCCTGCATCATTTAGACAGTTGTACAAACACAGTCTCTTCCAGCAACCTCACCACTTCTCCTGGACCCTCAGGGCTGAGCACGGCTCCCGGCAGGTGTCCGTACACTTGTTGAATGAGTCATCAGCTATGTTGTACTCACCTGGTCTTCAAGATATTTTTCCGAAATGTTTTATTGCAGTGGCCATGCTGGCTCTGTGCTGCGGAGAGCACCATGAACATCTAGATCAAAATAGGAATGGCACCCCTGGTTGTGCAGTGCACAACAGGTGGACCTGGCCACAGCCCATCCTGGCAGACAAACCCCAAGAACAGTTAGCCCCCACCAAGTTCAACCAGGCTGGGCTCCATCTTATTTACTACCTATGTGACTTTGGACAAGTCTCCTAAGCCCTCCGTGCCTCAGTACCATCATCCATAAGAGAGAGATGGAGTCCCTTTTTGCTACGTGCTAGAAGAATTATACTGAACCATCTTTGAGGCCATCATCATCATCATCATTACCACCATCACTGCCATTTAGCAGTTCAGGGTTACTTCAGTCCTAGACTCCAAAGACTCATCTGGCTCACATGTCCTACAGACCCTGGAGATTGGATAAGATTGGCCTGGATGCCCCCTCTGTTGCTTCAACATCTCATGAAGTTCAAGGACTCCCCCTTGGATTTCTCAGACTCCTGGGAGTTAGAGTCTTAAGATAATTGCCTCTTTTTATGCCTACGATGGTCCATATTCCTTTAAATCTGTTGTGAACTTCCTTCCTTTGCCTACCCATGAGCATGCATACACGTTTGTGCACACACACGCACCTGCAGACACACGATTTCTCCCGAGCATCCCGGGCCTAGGAGAGCTCCCCATCCCAGTGAGGTGGAGGGGAGAAATGGAAGAGAGTGAAGACCACAGACTTGCAAACAACTTCAGATTCAGCCGTATGCTTCCCAGGGCTGGAGCGGCCCTCCAGCTACCCGACCACCAAGTACCTGTCTCCCCCACTCTTCTCTGGTCTCCAGCCCTACACTTCCTCATGGGCACCTATCCACCTGCTCCCTTCTGAAACAAAAGGACAGTTGCTCTCCTGGCCTCGCTCCGGGCAGTTGAGCTTTGTCCTCTGTCACCTTGGTTCTTGCCAACACCCATGCTCCTGGGATGTTGCCTGCAACTCACATATGATTCATTCCCGAGAGGAATTCTGGGACCAGCTTCTCAGGCACTGCGATTCCCATCTCTGTTCCACTTGAGCAAGTAGCTTCCCCACCGGTCTAGTTACACAGAACCTATACTCAGAGGGGCCAGGCTTGGGGTTCCATGCTATTTAGTCTCTGTCTTGAAATTTGTAGTGATTTAATACTCGAATCTGTGTTTTGTAAGTGAAGACCCATGGGTCTTCCCTTCCGTGAGACTTGGAACCTCAGCTCAAGGTCCCCACCTCCTTCACCTCCTTGCCCTCCCAGGGCAGGTTCTCGCCTACTCGCCCCCTACCCCACGGGGATCGTGGGCCTGCGTGGCATCCTCCTCAGTGCTGCTCCATGGTGCCCTTTGCCTTGGGTGGTGGGCAAGTTGTACACAGGAGGGCCACATTTACAGTGGCGAATTCATTGAAGGTATAAAAGAACTTGGCACAAAGATGGTCCATAAAAGTTCTTGTTTTATGCTTCCAGGCCAAAGACCTTTCTGGAACACAGCCCCATGTGTGGCCCTCTACAGGCTTCTTGGCTTCCTCTTCTCCTGCTTGTGAGGGGCTCTTCCATTTCACCCTGGACCTGGATAACAGGGTCCTTCCCCCTTGTTACGTTTGGGTACTGTTGTCGCCTATCATTTCGGTATCACGTAATCCAGGGGCTCTCACTCGAATCAAAGGCCCATCTGTCATAGTCCGTTATTCTCATCCTAATGCATTCAGTGCTGAGCTTTGCCTTCTTCCTCAGAGTCCCACTCCTCAGTCCTTCAGTTCTCGCCCTAGCTCCTAATGACCTCTGGGGTGCTACCTATAAGCTCTTTTCAGCTCTGACGCCAAGGCTGAAGCTTGCCAAACCCTTCTCCCTGCCTCAGCCCATCCTTCCTGCCTTCTTACTCCCCTAAAGCCAAAGCCATGTCCCTCCCGTTCTCACTTCAGCCCCTTTCCTAGGAGCGGGGCCCACAGTTAATGGTCGGCCCTGATGAGGTGGTCCAGGCTAGGGACCTCCACCTCACCACCCTCTGCCCAAGATCCTGGGTTTTATTTTGATCCCTGAGCCCATGCTCTTAGAAGCAAACTCTCCCAGTGAGGGAGTCCGACTAGTCACCCTTTGGCCCTGCTGGACCCAAGACCCCCTTATAGGTTCATGAACAGTATACAGACTGGCTGTCCCCAGATGAAAAACCCAATCTCCTACAACCAAGGATAAAGGGTTCAAAGAGCCACAGGAACAAGTTGGGGGAAAAGATCCCTAGAGAGGAGGTTAGGGCACGGCAGGCCTTCTGAAATGGTGGACACACAAGGCCTGAGCCATCCAAAAAATTGGATTCCTTAACATTTAATATGTATTGATTAATGGGTGGTAAATACTGAGTTGATTGCTTATCACTAACTCACACGGAGTCTCAAAAATTAAATAAAAGGGAAGTAGACATGAGAAGCAAAAAGCAATTTCATCCAAAAATTCGATTTGTTGTGTTCTCGGCATCTGATTTCCTTTGGGTGGCCCCTGATTTCCTTAGGACTTCCCAAACCCCCAGACCCCGCTTGCGTCAGGAGCCAAGGCAAGACGCAGGCCCTTTCTCCAGCCCAGTGTCTGCCAAGAACAGTGAGGTTGGCTCCGCAGTGAGGTCTTCCCAGGACACGTTTCCCACTGTCAGGGTGTGAAAGATGATCAGCCATTAGATTAATTCCTCATAAAATATCACTTAGGCCAGAGCAGGTTAGCTAAATATGTGGTCTGAAGAATTACACAGAGCTTCTCTTTTGGCTCTAACGAAGAAGAGAAAGGAGGGGCAACAGGGGTATAATCGTGCAGAGACCTGCGAGGCTGTCCCAGGCTGGTCGCCAAGTTACTTGAGGTCAGCATCGTTGCAGCGAGAGGGCTGAGGTTTCCCTCCCCTACCAGACTCTCCCTCCACCTGCTAACATTGCAGGTGCCTTCAGCTTAGGTGGACATCAGTGGAGATTTAGAGATTGCTGCCCTCCTGCCCTAGGGACAGAGCCCGGCCTCCAATCTCTGTAGACTTTAGTAAAAAAAATGCCAGGACTATGGGGCACAGAGAAATGTGGAGTATGATGAACCTGCTTTGTCAAAGGTATAGCAATGGTAATACATAGATTTTTATTTCATCTCCAAAAGAAGCATGACATTTGCTATTTTCTCCCATGTGGCCTCTGCTCTAGTTGTGCTGGCTTCTGCAGTATTCTTTGAACACAGATGACATGCCCCTACCTCAGGACCTTTGCACTGGCTGTTTCTCTGCCTAGAGTACTTTCCCCTAGATAACAGCATGACTTGTTCCTTCACTTCCTTTGGGTCTTACAAATGTCACCTCCTCCATGAGGTTCTCCCTGCTTGCCTTATCAGAAGTTTCAGCAACTTTTCCTCCCTGCTTTATTTTAACTTCCTTAACCTTGATGATTATTTTCACTTGATATACTTTATTATTTAACTTGCTTATCTGTTTCCCCTGATCCATGTTAAGTTTCAGGAGGCCAGGGATTTTTTTTTTTTTTCATTTCATTCACTAATATGTCCCCAGCAATCAAAATAGTGCCTGGAATATAGTAGGTGCTGTTCGTTGAATTAATGAGTGCATTGGAATGAGCCCATTGGAATTATATCTGGGTTCAGATGTGTGTTTGATCAGTTAGAAACAGTGACACCCTGATACATTGTTTCACTGCTCTGAATCTCAGTTTCCTTATCTGTAATCTGAGTATAGCACCTAGTCTATGGGGTTCTTGGGAAGGGCCAATGAGATAATGTGTTTTAAGGGCTGAGCACAATGTCTGGCTCAGAGTGGAAAATACGTAACTGGCAGCCATAAAGCTACTGTAAGAACTCTAAGTGGTTGATACTATGGAGAAGATTGAGAACAATTTAACAGAAACAGAAATAAAAATAGAAGCCTCCAAATCTGCCTGGATTGGGGACGGCAGGCAAAACAAACCTCAAACGCAAAGAGGTCTGGGTATGAAAGTCTGTGCGTGTGTGTCCCATTCTTACAGAAATTCAGTTTCACGGGTTTTAATCCTTATCACGATTATTCCAGGCTCTCTCCTTGGACGTCTGTGGGTACCCAAGTATCGCAAACACTACACCCATGTGCACACGTGCACAAGCATGCATATTCACACACAAGTGTGTCCCTCCACCCCACCCCACCTGCACCCCCACAGGAGGGGCTCTGGAGTAGGACAGCTACCACTATTGGCAGCTTGGAGGGCTTGGGAGAGAAATCGCACCCTCACAGCCTTGGTTGCACTCCAGATCCTTCCTGGATACCATACAGGACCTAAGCATGGCTCTCTGTCCCCCCTCCCTCCCCCTCTTCACACCTTTGGCTGAGTGTTCTAGAAGGGACTCATTCCTTCTAGACACAGAACCCCTCTAGTGGTCTGGCTGCAAATGGGAGTGAGCACACTAGGGAAACATATGCTCATCCTGATCTCAGGCATCGTGAACAGAAGACACACTGAGCAAGAGAATCATCCATCATCGTGGAGCCAGAGTTTAAAAAGACAAAGACTTTCTGAAGAACTTCCCTGTGGGGGCAGCGCACTCCAAGGTCCAGAGCAGGAAGCAGCTTTCAGGCAGGGCAACACCCACTGAGAACAGCTGGTGGAGTTGCTCAGCTCTCAGCTTCTGCACCCCACCCCATCCTGCCCTCCCTGCCACAGTGAAAATAGAATCCTGGTAAAAGCACTGACTTCAGACTCAGGCAGTCTGGGAATGAGAATGTCACCTCCTATACTTGCTAACTGTGAACATGTTAGCAAGTTATTTAACCTCTCTGAACCTCAGTTTCATCATCTGTCAAATGGTCTGAACAATAACTCCCTTATCATATTGTTAGGAGAATTTAAGGCAGAGCCACCATGTATTATGGCTCAGGTTGTGCACTGCACAAATCCCAGGGGCCACCATTGATATAAGCAACAAAGTCAGTAAATAGTCCCTAGATTGGGCACGGCACAAATGTAGGAATACAGGTGTCAAATAATGTGTTAAAAACTCCTCACACAAGTCTGGCCCCTAGTAAGTGCTCAGTAAGTGGGGGCCCAGACACAGGTTTATTAATTATACCTTTAATTAATTCAGGACTCACACAGACTCTGACATAATAGTTTCAGAGTAGGAAGTTGTAGATAACTTCAGTGGTGATGAGGATATGATGTCCTTGGGGAACCTATTTTCATTGTTCTTCAAGCCCAGAACTCAAGAAGTTGGTCATGGCTCTCTGCTTACCGGACATCTTCTTGGTGAGTGATCTGATATTTTGTGGCGCTGGGATGCATGGACTTGGACTCTTTTGGTCTTAATGAGGTGAGGTTTGATTTAAGTGGAGTACCAGTGCCCTTCCCCATTAATGTGCTTTTTTTTCTTAAGTGAAAACACAATGCACAATGTCCAGTTAAACTGGATGATGTTTAAAACAGAGCCTCTTTTAAAAGGAGGTCTCCAGCCTCAGCTCTCATTGTCCAGAACACTCCTCCTCCACCCTGGCTCAGATAGGGGATTTCATTTCTCCTGAGGTCAACCTGTAGACATAAGGCCGAGCCAAGAGCGGCAGAAGATGCACCTATTAAAATAGAAGATTTGCAGGGCACCTGGGTGGCTCAGTCGGTTGGGTATCTATCTGCCTTCAGCGCAGGTCATGATCTCAGGATCCTGGGACTGAGCCCCACATTAGGCTTCCTGTTCAGCGGCAAGCCTGCTCCTTCCTTTCCCTCTCTGATCGCTCTCACTGTCTCTTTCAAATAAATAAAATCTTAACAAATAAATAAATAAAACAGAGGATTTGCATTCTGAAGTGTTGTACCCTCGAACATGCTGCCCTTACCTGGCTGACTGCCCGACCTAACCCACCCCCATCTAGGCAGGAGCTTTGGGGGTTCTAATCAGCCCAGCAGATTGGCTTTGAAACATTTGTAACGAGGAGTCCCCACTGAGACAGCCAGGTCCTAGGCAGTGTGCTTATGATGAAGCCCAGAAGCTGACCAGTCACACTGACAATCCAGTGTCAAGCCTCTCTCCTAGATGTCTGTCCAACCATAAGGGACATGCCTCAACATGGAAGACAGTGAATAAAACAACAATCTAAGAGAAACAAAGAAAGAAAGAGGACAGGGGAAAGAGTGAACCAGAAAGAGAGGAGGGAGGGAGAAAGGAAGGAAGGAAGAAAAGAAAGTTAACTCAGAGAGGATTCAAAGCAGGAAGCAAAATAACACTTCCCCTCAATTTCAGTGAGTAGCCATAATAAGAGAAGATATTGCGACTGCAGAACAAGAATGAGAGCTTGTAAAAAGAGAAGGACACCTAGACATTAGAAACGTGAGAGCGGAAAGAAAAACACAGTGGGCGGATGAGAAGATAGGGTTGATAACAGAGAGACAGAGAAATGCAGACATAAGAACAGAGCTGGGAAATGAGAGAAAATGAGATGATCTGCTGGAGATCCAAAGTCCAAATAATTTGGAGAGAAAAATGGAGAGGAGGAAACATCAAAGAAGTAATAGGAGAACATTCTCCAGAACTGAAGGGAGATTGAAGGAGCCTTTGAACAGCCCAGCATAATGCAGGAATTCTCACATCAAAGCCTGTCATCTCTCAATTTCAGATCGCCAGAAGTAAAGATCCTAAAAGCTGTCAAGGAGAAATCGTTAGAGATCAGAATGGCACTTAACTAGAAGACTACAGAACAATGTTTTTAAAATTCGGGAGGAAGATTATTCCCAACTTGAATTCTCTAGCCCGCCAAACTATTAGTCAGGAGTGAGTATAGAATAGGGACATTTTCAGAAACTCAGAGTCTTAACATTTTTACGTACCATGTACCTTCACAAAGAAGTTACTGAAGGATGTGCTCCATCAAAATGAGGGGGTAATGTGAGGAAACAGGATGCAATCAGCAGGTCATCCAACACAAGGCAGTGGAGAAGGGATTTTCAGAAGGCTGGAAAAGGGAAGACCAGGAAAACAGCTGTACAAGAGGAAAACCAATCCAGAGTAGGCCAGGAAAAGAGAGATGTCTAGGCAGACTGTCTCTAGGGATAAAAAATGAAAATGATAGACTAACCTGACATATATGAGTATATAGAGGGACATTCTATACTTTTATTTTTTTTTTAAGATTTTATTTATTTATTTGTCAGAGAGAGAGAGAGAGCACAGGCAGACAGAGAGGCAGGCAGAGGCAGAGGGAGAGGCAGGCTCCCTGCCGAGCAAGGAGCCCGATGTGGGACTCGATCCCAGGACGCTGGGATCATGACCTGAGCCGAAGGCAGCTGCTTAACCAACTGAGCCACCCAGGCGTCCCCATTCTATACTTTTATAGAAGATTTTACCAGAAATTTGAAGAACACCAATTTAAAAAGAAAGCAATGAAGTACAAGAAAAACAAAACATTATACAATTACTTCCTCTAAAGCTAATAAAATTTTCTCTTCATAATACCTCTTGAAAAATTATACCACTTTTCAAACAACAAGTATTTCCTGTCTTTCATTCTATTCTTGCTGTTGGGATAACATATTTTCACCCAGAAGCACACTAAATATAAATGCTATAAGAAGTGAGTATAATCTTAGGCCATGACACACTTTCCAGTTGATTCAAGTTTCCAGTCAGAGACCAGCATACAGGACCAATTTGAGATTCCTGCCATGTTTGGATGAGCCCCAAATGCCCTGTTATTCTAGGAACACCAGAATGTGTGTTCTATGTAACTCGAAGCACTCTCATTTTCAGTGTTTATTTAACTCCAGAGGCATCTACTGTACTCCAACTTTAAGTGTAGCCTGCATGAAAGAGAACCATGAGTCCAAAAACATTGGTAAAAACAATGGTCCAGCAAGGACCTCCCTTTCAGAGAGTGATGCTCTCCTCTGACTGCCAAGCCCTCAAGTCTACTCTTCCTCATTCAGCCAATAAAATAAGGCTTTGTTACATCTCTCTCTCTCTCTCTCTCTCTCTCTCTCTCTCTCTCTATATATATATATATATATATATTCAACTTACCGTGTATTCTTTATTTAAACTTGTTTTTTTATTGTTCAGTGATATATTCTTCTCTCTGTGAAATAATTTGGATGTCTTGGGCTGAGTTGGGATACAAAAATGTTTTCCCTATTAAAATCAATGCAACTATTTTTTTCCCCTAAGTTAACAGCTTTTCACTTAGTGGCAAATTAAGCTAAAGTCTTCAAAAGGTGTTTTGCGGTGTTGGACAGGCTCAGTCAGTGGAGCATGCAACTCTTGATCTCAGAGTTGTGGGTTCAAGCCCCACCTTGCATGTAGAATTTTTAGAGGTGCCTTTAGAGGTGCTTGGTGGCTCAGTCACTTAAGCATCTGACTCTTGATTTTGGCTCAGGTCATGATCTCAGGATCCTGGGATCGAGCCCCCCATCATGCTCCCCAGTCAGTAGGGCATCTGCTTGTCTCCTTCTCTCCCTTTCCCTCTGCCCCTCCCCCCACTTGCATGTACATGTGCTCTCTTTTAAATAAATAAATCCTTTAAAAAATATAAATAAAGGGGCACTTGGGTGGCTCAGTGGCTTAAGCCTCTGCCTTTGGCTCAGGTCATGTTCTTGGGGTCCTGGGATCGAGTCCCACCTTGGGCTCTCTGCTCAGAGGGGAGCCTGCTCTCTCCACACCTGCCTAGCTCTCTGCCTACTTGTGATCTCTCTGTCAAATAAATACAAAAAATCTTAAAAAAAATAAAATTAAAAATATAAATAAAAATCTTAAAAACGATAAAATGTGTCTAGGAAAAGAGTTATAAATACACAACTTGGTTGATGGTAGATAATATTTGTATGATCCTCATCATGAAAACAACAACATGGATTTAATAAAAGATGTGGTTTAAGCCATATAGGGCCGTATGAGAGGAGAATTGTATGTGAGGGTAACCTATTGAGGGTGAGTTTTCCTCTTCCTTATTAGAAAGTCAACATATGATATATAAATCTGAAAAATCAAGAATAGCTGTGTAAACAACTTATTTAGAAAAATGGAAGTAAATACAAGAAGAAGCATTTAAAAGGGTTAAAAGCGGTTGCATCTGTAAGCCAGGACTGGGGTGGCGAGATGGCAGTGACTGTTTTTTATAAGCTTCACGAGATTGACTTTCAAAAGTAATGACTTTGATAAAAATTAAAATCATGTTTAAAAAGCTAATAAATATTCATTGGAAAAGGCTTAGAAAATACACATATGAAGAAAGAATAAAATAAAAGCCATTCATAGCGTCTTAACCCCGAGGCCACAGATGAAACATGGGCACGTTAGCTTTGAGTCTTTCCACTATACATAAATACACGCACAATTTTGTATTTAAAGTGTGACATCGGATTGTTAATATTATTTGCAATGTGCATTTCCCCCCTAAGAGTAACCGTGGGGAACTTTTCCATAGCAATATTCATCCCTTACATCATTTAAATGACTGAATATTCCCCATCATATGGATAATACTATAATTTATTTAATGCAATCAACATTAATCATTAATTATTCAATCAGCCTAATTCCTACAGCAAACAAATGCAACTTTAGGTACTTTGGGAATGATAGCTAAAAAGAATTTACTCTGGATTCAATTGTTGTCATCAATCATTTCTATTTTGCTTTACCTGCAAAAGGGCGAGCTATTGCACTTGGTCTGAGATGTTCCCCTGACAATCTACACTGTTTCGTTTTTTAATTCCGTCTCCCATTAAAAGTATAAATGGAGTGCATGTGTGGTAGATGGCCGTTCTTGCCTGCCAGGGTCATTTTTCAACTTGAGGTAACAACACCTCCATTTTCCTGGGTGGAAGCCCCTCCCCCCTCCTCCCACAATGCTTTGCCCGTGTGGTTTGGGTGAAACTGACCCCATCATCAGGTCGGCCTCCATCATCTTTTTGGCCTCCATGAATGGTTCAGAGATGGACGAATGCACAGAACTGAGGCAAGCCCAGAACTTGTACTGGAAACTTTAGGGAAGAGGAATTCTCCCTCTTCTCACTGGGATCCCGGTGCTGTTAAAAAGTTTAAGTCTATAAACATTCGGGTACACGTGTCCACAATAGCCAAGTTATGGAAAGAACCTAGATGCCCATCAACAGATGAATGGATAAAGAAGATGTGGTATATATATACGATGGAATACTATGCAGCCATCAAAAGAAATGAAATCTTACCATTTGCGATGACATGGATGGAACTAGAGCGTATTATGCTTAGCGAAATAAGTCAACTGGAGAAAGACAACTACCACATGATCTCCCTGATATGAGGAAGTGGAGATGCAACGGGGGTGGGAGTTAAGGTGGTAGGAAAAGTAAAAATGAAAGAAGATGGGATCGGGAGGGAGAAAAACCAAAAGAGACTCTTAATGTCATAAAACAAACTGAGGGGGGTGGGGGGAAGAGGGGTTGGGTGAGGGGGGTGGGGTTACATCATATGTTTAAATAAAGCTTAAATAAAGTAAAAAAAAAAAAAAGTGCAAAAAAAAAATTAAAAAAAAAAAAAAAGTTTAAGTCTAGGGGAGCCTGGGTGGCTCAGTGGGTTAAGCCTCTGCCTTCGGCTCGGGTCATGATCTCGGGGTCCTGGGATCGAGTCCCGAATCGGGCTCTCTGCTCTGTGGGGAGACTGCTTCCTCCTCTCTGTCTCTCTGCCTGCCTCTCTGCCTACTTGTGACCTCTGCCTGTCAAATAAATAAATAAAATCTTTGGAAAAAAAAAAAGTTTAAGTCTAGAGTGACTGAAGGCCATTTGCCATTACAAAGGGAGCGCCTGCCTGGGGATAAAGCCAAAGAGGAAGAAGGATGAGCCAAAGGATGTAAAAAGTCAGATTGCTGATAACACACTTGGAACACCTGGTTCCGGCCGACCCCGACGTTCTTGCAAAAACAGTTGTATGAATGAACACATTTCCCTTTTTTCTTAATCTCTTTTGGTTGGGGCTAGCATATACCCCAAGTCAAATCATTCAAACAGGACAGAAAACAAGAAAATGAAAATTAAAAATTTCTCTCCTTAAGCCTTCGCACCAATTCTCAGTCCTAACCCCCCAGGGACAATCACGCTCCCCACAGCCTCTTACCGAGGTCTCCAAGGCGAGTCTGTGCATTTACAAACAGGCTAGTTTCCATAAATACCTAAACAGGGTCACACATCTACATTATCCTGCCACTTGTATCCTCTACTTTACCCTGGGGGGAAGACTACCTCTTCTTGCCACATTTAGACATTCTGTTCATTTTTCCTAAGCCCTGTATGGATGCCTCCTATTCTAACCAGTCCTGGACTGATGGCCATTGAGGCTCACCCCGTTTTCTTCCATTAAAAACCAGCTGTGATGAGCATCCTTCTCATGGAATTACAAGAGGCAAATCCAGAAAGCCGATGAAGTGAAAGCTTCGGGGCCCTTGTCACCCAGGTCCCCTCCAGGTTCGGTTTAGTGAGAGATACGGAAGTAGTTGCTAAGGCACAGTGTAGAACAGCTTCCAGAATAATACTGCTACCCCTGTGCCAACTAAGAAGGTCAAAGTACAAAGGTTTAGGGTCATCGATCATAACTCAGTAAAAATATGACTGAGGACCATAGGACAGAATTGTAGGGAGGGGAAGAGAAATGGTCCAAAATGTACAAAGACAGGGGCCAGTCTCCAGAAGTTTCTTCCAATCATCACAGGTATGAAAAGGGCTTTGTTTCTCACCAAAATCTGTCAGAAACATACTTGTTAATGCAGTGTAGTTATACCACTATATATGTACCATATGCTTCTTTTTTTTTGGATGGGTGTTGTGCAGAATAGAATTTATCAAAATTTCTGTCTTTGTAGGGCTCCAATGTGTAGAAGTACCACAAACAGTGGGTATGTCTGTGTGAAATGGCATGTTTTATGCATCAAAGCTATCAATAATACAAAAAAATTTTTATTTACTATGCTATAGGAATAGCATAGTAAATAGACTGGATTGTCTTCCTACTCTAAAATACTTCAAAGTTGTCATCCTATGTATAAGAAGAGATCAAAGAATATAGAGCCAAAAGAAACGTAGGGGAAAAAAACATGATCAGGGTGCATCAGGCACTAGATTAATAGAAATATTATGTTACTTTTCTGAATTTTGTGACGCTTACAGTATTTGTCAGCTTTTAATAATTTGTTATTTTTGTAATTCTCCTTCTCGTTGTAAATAAATATTCACTACTGTGCTTGACTTGTATTTATAATTTTTTAGAGAGGCTCTTAAAAGTTGTATGAGCTTCAGGCTCTAAAAGCTTAGATCTGCCCCCATGCGAAGTGGGCTGGTATCCGGGGTCTGGAGCTAGACCGCCCAGCTTCATGTCTCCGTGGGGCCATGGCTCTGACTGAATGTTCATGGCCCCCAGGTTCATGTGTTGAAACCTAATCTCCAATGAGAGAGTATTTGGAGGTGAGGCCTTTCTGAGATGATTAGGTCTTGAGGATGACATTCTCATGGATAAGATCAGTGGCCTTACAAAAGAGATCCCAGAAAGCTCCTTGCCTCTTCCATCACATGTAGACGCAGCGGGAAGACAGCCATCGGTACTCGGCTATGCTGACACCTTGGCATTGGACTTCCAGCTTCCAGAGCTGTGAGAAACAAAATTGTGTTGTTACCATGCTATCCTGTCCATGGTATCCGTGACAACAGCCCAGACAGACTCAGGGAGCCATCTACCAGCTCTGGGATGCAGAGCAGTGTATTCCACTTTTCTGTGCCTCAGTTTCCTTATTTGTAAAACGGGAGTAACACAGGGTTGTTGTGAGGATGGGATGAATTAATACATTTATAGGACTGGGGAATCAGTGCAAATCCATATCAACTGTTTATTCCTTATGTACTCAAGCAGATAGCTCAGCAAGATAGTTTCCTAGAAGTATAAGCGTAAGGGTATTAATTTTAATACAGAATACCAGGCTGCCCTCTGAAAGCTCTGCCAACTTACCCCCCACTACCCTACCCCCGTTATACACACGGTGACTTATATCAGAAGGGTGGAATCAGGAGACCCATTCCAAGTGAACCTAAGGATGCGGCCCTTACCACCATCCAGTTCCCTGCACCTGTCCTAATCAAGTCAGATGGCGGGGCCTAAGAACACTGGGCCTTACTCCTAAGGAACGCATCCTGCAAATCCTCTGAGCAGCTCACATTTACCAAGGACCCCGCCTTCATGGAGCTCAGTGGCCCTGCAGGTCAGGCAGCGCGGGATGGACGTTATTCTTTTAAGGAAGAAATTATGGCTTGGAGATTTCAGGGAGTTAGCTGAAGTCACCCCAACAGTTAAGTATCAGAGACAGGAGAAAGGATTCTGGTCTGTTGGAAACCCAATGCCTTTACCACCATACCTGTATCCTCTCAAAACTCCTTACCTTAAAATGAGAGATACCCTTTAAAATGAAATATATTCACAATGGAATATATCCTTTTCTCCGAGTTAGTTGTGAAGAGCAGGCATTAGGTTGTATTACATACTAAGAGTGCACGTCTTAGAAAAATAAATTTAATCGCAGCCTCTTGACTCAAATCAAATCCACTCTGTTTTAAACTTTCAGTTATGGTGAGATATAGCTGTAGAGAATGTGCTTTCCATCCTAATTTGAGACCTCAGATGGCAGCTCCTTTTGTAGTTCTATCTTTAAAATCCTGCCTCCCCCGCCCTCCAGTCTTGTTATCTTCTCTCTGACTTACCAAACAAATCTAGTCCCAAAAATTAGAACTGACTAAATGCTTAAGGGAAGACAGGAAAGAGCTCAAAATCGGTGGAGTCTGTTCCCACATATTCAGACTGACTTAACTTTCTCACATGACAAATTAGAAAGGAAAAAGAAAAATTTGCATAGAAGGACAATTAAGAATAAACTGAAGGTGCCATTCGTTCCAAATTAGGACAGGATTCCATCATTTATTTTTACATGGATGGAGTAAATTTCTGGCAGGAAGGAACTAAATGGGTGGATGCTTTTGTTCTCCTGGCTCACTCGGCAGCTGGGGGCTTCATCCCAAAGTGACCGTCAGCCCCCAGTAAGCTGTGCCTTGGACCTTGTCTTGGGCAAGCTGGGCCACGTACCCTGTTAGGGAGCCCAGAGCCATGCCCTCTGGCCAACGGAAAATGTGAGCATGCCCAGGGCCTCCAAGAGTACGTTGACGTCCAACAATAGATGAGATCGATCGATCAATCGATCGATCGATGGACAGAGGTATAGATATAGATGATGTAGATCTAGAGATACAGATATGAATGAGTCAGTGAGTGGCTCTCCAGCAGGGAGATTTAGTTGGGCATACAACATGGTAGCTCCCAGATTTCCTTCTCGCTTGCCCACCCTGGTAATTTCTCGTAACTGCCTCCTTCCTCAAAGCTCTAAGAATACTCAAAGGCCTGCTCTGCGAGTATAATTATGGAGTACATTTTTAACACGTGGGACTTGGTATGCAGTAGCCACTTGTCTTTCCGGCTTTCCCTCCTTGGCGAAGAAAAGACGGCTTAACTCATCCAGAAAGTTGCCTCTCAAAATGAGCTTTAGGAACATTCCAGGATCAATTAGCCCAAAGCCAAAGCTGGCAAGCTCTCTCCCCACTTCCTGGTGGCCAAGAGGAGGAGAGCAGGGACCCAGGTTGGGGCCTGAAGTTACTGAACATCTTCTTGTTTAGTATCAGCTCTAATTACTTGCTAAAAGTAAGTAATAGAGGGACGCCTGGGTGGCTCAGTTGGTTAAGTGGCTGCCTTTGGCTCAGGTCGTGATCCCAGGACGCTGGGATCCTTGCTTGGCAGGGAGCCTGCTTCTCCCTCTGCCTCTGCTTGCCTCTCTGTCTGCCTGTGCTCGCTCGCTCTCTCTCTCTCTAACTAATAAATAAATAAAATCTTTAAAAAAATCTTAAAAAAAAAAGAGTAAGTAATAGAAATGGACTCTGGTTGTTTTAATTAAAATGAAATTCAGGCGTTTATTGAAAGGGTTGATGATGACAACAGAGAATTCTAGGAAAAGCTGAACTGAAGAACTTCATCGAGAGCAGGAACCGTAGCAGCTCTGGGAGTCTGGCTAGCAGGAGCTAATAATGGGCAGTTGTATCAAAGAACTGCCTTTGAGAAAAGTCTGTTCAAATTATTTTCCTATCAGTTTGCTCCACCTGCTTCAAACTGGTGGGTTGAACATCCGTCTAGCCCAACCTTAACGCAGGCAGGGCACATAAGCAGGAGTGATTCCCCAAAGGCCAGCTGCTATTATTTTTAAAAGGCCAAAGAGATGTGGGCAGGCAGAAGCAACAGATATCCACTATGCTTTTGCCTCCGTCTGTAACCCAAAGAAAGGTGTGTCACCCCATGTGCAGTTGGGCCCTCCCAAAGTTTGGAGGCCCAACACATGGCACACCCTAACTCTATTTCCAGCAACTGAAGAATGCACACAGCAACAAACCTTCCCCATGCCTACCTCACACATCAAGAAGATCATCTAAACCTTCAGAGGAGATGAGGGGTACAGCATACGGACAGGTGAACAATAACTCATCACGGTGTAGTAACAGCCAGGAGAAGGAAGCGCAGGGCACTATGGGAGCCCATAGCAGGGCACTAGCCTGATCTTGACCTGACCTTGACATAGGGAAGTTGCTGGAGGAGTGGAGGGTGGATGAGAAATTGGCAATCTATATAGAAAGAATGGGATGAAGACAGAAGAGGAGCCTGGGATACTTGGAGGGGTGCAGAAAACAGTTCAGTTGACCAGGGGCGTGGAAGTCTGGAGTCTAGTGTTTTCTCTCTTTCCTAAGAAATCCTTGCCCATCTCAAATTAAGGATGATATTCTTCTGTTTCTTTATGAAGCTTCATAGTCTTAACTTTTTTTTTTTAAGATTTTATCTATTTATTTGTCAGAGAGAGTGAGCACAGACAGACAGAATGGCACGCAGAGGCAGAAGGAGAAGCAGGCTCCCTGCTGAGGCAAGGAGCCCAATGCAGGACTCAATCCCAGGACTCTGGGATCATGACCTGAGCCGAAGGCAGCCGCTTAACCAACTGAGAACCCCAGGCGTCCCCATAGTCTTAAGGTCTCTGATTTACAGTGGGTTGATTTTGGAGTATGATGTGTGGTGGGGTCAAGACTGGTTTTCCCCCCATATGAATACCCAGTTATCCTGCATCTTAAAAAAAAAAAAAAAAAAAGCAAAAATGTAAACAAAGATTTTCCTTTCCCCATTAAACTACCTTAGCTCTGGTATAAAAACTTAATTGATTGCATATATATAGATCTGTTTCTGGATTCTATAATCTGTTCTGATCTATTTATCAATTTTTACACCAATTTAACATTGTCTTAATTACTGTAGTGTTATAATAAGATTTGAAATCAGGCGATATAAACCTTTCAACTATGTACTTTTTCAAAAATTACGTGACTGTTCTAGAACCTTTGCATTTCCATATAAATCTTAGAATTAACTTGTCAATTTCTACCAAAAAAAGGAAAAAAAAGGACTTCTGGGATAGGAATTGTGATGTTCCGTGGATTAATTTGGGGAGAACTGACATCTTAACACTGTTGAATCTTCCCATCCGTGAACATGAAATATCTGTTTATTGAGATCTTTAATATTTCTCACCAGTGTTTTGTAGTTGTCAACGTAGAGTTCTTAGATACCTTTCATTAACTTTGTTTCTAAGTATTGCATCTTTTGGTTGCCATGGTAAGTGATATTGAATTTCTTGGTTGATTTTCCAACTGTTTGTTGCTCTTTTATATAAATGCCTTTGATTTTTGCCTATTAACCCAGTATCTTGCAATCTTTCCAATGTTAAATCTTATGTAACTGGGATAAACCCTACTTGGTAATGATACATTATATCCTTTTTGAAATATTCAGTTTCTTTCTTTCTTTTTAAGATTTTATTTATTTATTTATTTATTTGACAGACCAAGATCACAAGTAGGCAGAGAGAGAGGGAGGAAACAGGCTCCCTGCTGAGCAGAGAGCCTGACGTGGGGCTCAATCCCAGGACCCTGGGAGATCATGACCCGAGCCTAAGGCAGAGGCTTTAACCCACTGAGCCACCCAGGCACCCCCAGTTTCTTTATTTTGTTAAGAAATGTTGCAAATAGACACAGGAGAGATATTAATCTGTAATTCTTTCTTTGTAATGTCCTTGTAACGTCCTTAATGTCCATAATTCCTTACTAGAGTTATGCATGATACATAAAATGAGTTGGGAAGTGTTTCCTCCTCAACTGTTTTCTGGAAAAAGTTTGTGTAATAGGGATATTATTTCTTCCTTAAATGTTTGGTAGAATTTACCAGTGAAGTCATGTGGGCCTGGAGTTTCCTGTAGAAGTGCTTTTAATTACAAATTAAATTTCTCGAATAGATATAAAATTATTCATATCTTATTTTTTTTATTTTGTGAATTTTGTAATTTGTGTCTTTCAGAGAATTTGTCGATTTTATGAAAACTTTCTGATATAGTGACATGCGATTGTTAGAGGTCGCCTTGTCTTTTAACAACTGTATTATCTTTAGTGTCCCATCTTTCATTCCAGATACTGGTGATTTGTGTTTTCTTTCTTTTTGTCTTGATGAGTCTAGCTAGAGATCTACCTTTTGATTATTCTCTTCAAAGAAAACTTCTGGTTTTGTTGATTTTTCTCTGTTGTTAGCCTACTTTATATTTCAATGATTTATATTCTATTAGTTCCTTGTATTTACTATAATTTGCTCATTTTAGTTTCTTAAAATGAAGGCTTATATAATTGATTTCACCCCTTTTCCTTTCCTGATAGTTGCATTTAGACTGGACACTTTACTTCATTAGCTGAACCTCACAAATTTGGGTATATTGTGGTTTTATCATCAGGTCAAAACATTTTCTCATTTTGCTTGTGATCTCTTCTTTGATTCATGGTTATTTAGAAGAATGTGGTTTACTTTCAAAATAGTTAGATTTGCCAGAGATCATTTTGGTCCTGTTTTTTTTATTTTAATTCTGTTCTTGTCAAGTATATACTATTTATGATTGTAATCATTTGAAATATATTGTGATGTTTTTATGGCTCGGTTTATGATCTATTTGGTGAATGTTCCATGTGCATTTGGAAATAACACCTAGTCTGCCTCTGTTGAGTTGTGTTCAATACATTGTTAATTAGATTGTTTGTTGATAATCTTCTATATAATATCTATTTTTTGTTTATATATCCTATCAATTCTTTTTTTTTCTAAAGGATTTTATTTATTTATTTGACAGACAGAGATCACAGTAGGCAGAGAGAGAGGGGGAAGCAGGCTCCCCGATGAGCAGAGAGCCTGATGCAGGGCTTGATCCCAGGACCCTGAGATCATGACTTGAGCCGAAGGCAGAGGCCTAACCCACTGAGCCACTCAGGCGCCCCCCATCATCCTACCAATTCTTGAGAGAGGAAGATAAACTTCTCCAACTCTCATTAATGAATTTGTCTATTTCCTTCGGTCAGTTTTTCATTCACGTATTTTGAGGCTTGTTAATAGGTAAGTAGACATTTAGGAATTGCATGTCTTCTTAGCTGATTCTTTTGTCACTATGTTATGTTTCTTTTTATCCTTGGTCATTATCCTTGACTTTGATATTAATATACCCACTCCTGTGTCTTTACAACCAATTATTACACAGTTATCTTTCCACTCTTTTACTTTTAACTTGTATGTGTCTTCATGTTTAAAGTGTATCTCTTATAAACATCATATAATTGGGCCTCATTTTTTATATCCAGGTTGGCAGTACTGTCCTTTTTGTTAGACTGTCTACTGTATTTAGATATAATGTAATTAGTGATTTGGTTGGGTTGAATTCTACCATATAACTATTTGTTTTCTCTTTGTTCCATTTATGTTCTTTCTTATTTCCCTCCTTCCCTTCCTTCTTTTGGATTAAGTAAGTGTTTTCTAACATTCCATTCTATCTCCTCTACTTGCTTTGTAGCTATGCCTCTTCGTTTCAATTTTTAGTGGTTGCTCTGGGGATTAAAACAAACTTACTTTAGTTACCTCAGTCTACCCTGAGTTGATTTTTACTGAATTTTTTAAAGATTTTATTTTTAAGTAATCTCTACATATAACATGGGGCTTGAACTCACAACCCTGAGACCAAGAATCACACACTCTGCTGACGGAGCCAGCCAGGCGCCCCCACCTTGAGCTGATTTCATAGCTCTTCACACATAACAACCTTACATAATATACTTTCATTTACCCCTTTTTATTTTTTGTGCTATTGTTGCCATACATTTTGCTTCCACATGGATTATACACCTCACAAGGCTTTGCTACTATATTTGGATAAGCAGTCAAATGTCTTTTGAAGAAACTAAAAAATAAGAGTGTCTGCTCTATTTATACCCCATGTATATTCTATTTCTTATACTCTTCTTCACATAGATCTGCTATCCTATGCAATTCATTTTCTTTCTGCCTGGAGAACTTCCTTTAATATTTCTTATGCATGGATATGGGTGATTAATCCAACGTTTCTTACCTGAAAATGTCTTCTTTCTACCTGTGTTTTTATTAAGGCTATTGCTAGGTGTAGAATTCTAGGTTGACTGCAGATCACATTTCCTTGCTACTTTGTATGTCTAACAATTTTTTTTGAATGTTAGACATTATGAATGTTATTATGTTGAGCTTAGATTATGTTACTTTTTTTTTGAAGAACGTTGAGTATTGAGTGTTGAGTATTATTTTGGCAAGCATTTAATTTATTGGTGGCCCAGAATGAGCCTATTGAGGTGTTTTTTTTTTTTTTATGTTTTATTATTTACTTATTTGAGAGTGGGAGAGAGTGTGTGTGCCCACATGAGTTGGGGGGAGGCATGGAGGGACAAGGAGACTCCCAACTGAGTGGACAACCCCATCTGGGGCTTGATCTCAGGATCCTGAGATCACAAGCCAAGTGGAAGTCAACACCTAACCAACTGAGCCACCCAGGTGCCCCTATTGAAGCTTTTTAGAGCATTATTATGGTGGGTCAAGAATCATTCATGTGCTAGGGCTCGAGTAGTCCTATTCTTTGGGTTGGCCTTTCTGGAATCTCGACTGAATGCCCAGAGTGTTCAATAATGTAGCTACACTGTGTGTTAACAGCTCTGTCTTCCATCCCTTCACAACCTCAAGAATCGCCCTCCAGCCAGCAGTCTTTCTCTCTGCTCTCCATCTAGCCCTTCAGGGGTTGTACCTGCACAGCTGGGTATGTGCCCAAAGTTTGAAAGGGACCTGAATGCAGGTTTCTGAGGCAACTTCTCTGCTCAGTTCTTTCTTCCTTGATACTTTACCTCATACATTCCGGCCACCTCAGCACCCTGAACTCTGTTGACTCCACACGATGAGACCTCTGCTACGTTTTGGAATCTACTTTCTTATGCTGCTGTTTGCAAAGTGTGCTGTTGTGGGAACTAGGCTGAACGCAGAGATCGCCTCACGTGTCTCCTTTGCTTGAGGTTCACTGGTCCTGTTTTTTGTAAACCTTTACATGCATTGAGTAAAGCTCTTGGCACATATTAGGTGCTTAGTAAGATGTTTTTAAGGAGGAGGGCATGATGAATTTGGCTCATTTATGTCCTATTTCTGGAAATACCCCCAAGGCTACTCAAATAGCCTATCCAGAGAGTCAATCTCCAACTCGTCCTCCCACTCCCAGCCCCCCCCACCTCGGGGGTAATCAACTTTCTCTTCAGAAGTCAACAAGCAGTTTTTTTGTGCATTTGTGTTACTCAGTTTGAAAAACTTTGAGCAGTCAGAGAACCATCAGAATCACATTCATCCCCAGTTAGGATGCACACTGTTCTCTGGGAGATCTGATATCCTTTTCCAAATCAGCTAAATGCTCTCTGGAAGAATTATGGATGGGGAGAGGAAGTTGTGAACAAGCTGGCATAAATCATCATTCAGAATATATCCTTGAAGCCCTGCATATGGTTTCTCTTATTACCAAGAAAAGAACGTCTGAGGTTGTTCAACGAGAGATCTTGAAGGGAGGAAGAAGGCAGCTCCAGTGGGTCTCTGGGAGGGGAAGACCAGGTTGAGGAGACACTTGGGCAAAGAAAATCCCCAGTGAATGTCTACCGGCACCTTTTATTCACCTCAAACACCCAGCTCGGCTTTATCTTCCCAGGGCCCATTTTCTGGACTAGTGAACCAAATGAAAGATAGGCCATTTTCTTTTGTTTCCATCTTGACCAGGAATATCAGGTCTCCAAAGGAAGGATTATTTCAAGACTACTTTGGAATTTATGTTTGGAGATCTCACACTCTGCCATTATTTACCATTCTGCCTACACTACGAAGCAATCGAAGCCATCCTCCCTTCTGAGAAGGAAGCGTCATTTGGTTTTGTGGCCTAATGACCCCATTCTTGCCCTCGAGACAACGAAGGGGTGATCTGAGTGTGGAATTCCGATAAGTCTGGCCACTGTAATTTAGATTTCCGACTTAGATTTCCCGCTCACCTACAAGCTCCACTTTCCCCCTGCCTGCATTTCGGTTGAAAAGCACAAGACAAACAAGGGATTGAAAAGACTTAATGTGTGAGAGTTTTAATTTTCCTCTGAGGGGGAAAAAAACACAACAAGTTATGATTTTCCTCCAAGCAAACAAACTGTTTTCCATATGTTTCCAAGAGAAAGCTGCTTTTCTGTTATTCTGCATGTCCCACAGATGATTCCAGTGGGGAGATCCTAGGGAGCAACATGTTTTCTCATGTTGCAGGGAAAATGCGTTTTCCAACTCATAGTCCCTACGCCCCAGTAATTAACTTTGAAGTGTTCACTCCAACTCTGCTTCTGAAAGGAAGCCAGAGAACAGAGAGCAGCAGGGTTTGGCTCTACCAGCTCTGAGGGCCACTGGAGGGGGCCCAGCAAGGCCTGGCCTCGTGGGCCGGAGACAGATGGTGTTCTAGGCTCTTGCCCCTGCCCCCAGAGTAGTTTGTGGTAGGGGATGGGAGGGAGGCTAAGCACAATCTGCAAAGAGGTGGTCGAGAAATAACTTCTGCAATCTAACTTTCTGGGCTCTGGCCCCTGGGACACCTGCAGCCCGACTCACAAACATTGGAAGTGGGTTCCAGGGTGGCCCTTCACATCCTCGATAGAACAACAAAGTCTTTGGTCCCCAGCCTTGCCATTCCCCTACTTCCCTTTCTTCAATAGTTCCCTTGTTGCTTTTAGGATAAAGTCCATACTCCTCAGATTTTCTCACAAGAGAGACTCTTAGTAACTTAATTCTGCTGTATCTTTATTCTCCTCTGTCATGACTCCCTCTGCAAATCACTCTCCTCACCCCTCCCCAACAAAGAGAAGTGTTTGCAGCCCCTCGAATGTGCTAGACTCTTGGCTTGGGGTGTTGTTCCTGAGAAAAGGAATAATTCCACCTTGATAATTCCTATTTCTGTGTCAAATCTCAACACAGGATCGCTTCCTCCATGGAGTCTTCCATCCAGCTTGCCGCCACTGTTTGCTACACTTACCCCCTCACAATTACTCCCTGCCAGGTGTTTACTGAGCATCGTGTGTAGCAACTAAGTGCTAGGCACTGAGGATAGGCTGGAAGGAAAATGGTGGCAAACAAGTCCTCTAGCCAAATAAATGAGGAAATACTATTTGTAATAAGTACCAGGAAGGAAGAGAGTAGAGAAATGGAAAACAAGGAGGAAAGACTACCTTAGTTTATTCTTTTGTTTTTCAAGTTTTTAAATTCCAGTCAGTAACAACCAGTATAATATTAGTCTCACGTGTGGTGTCCTGTTATTCTAATGTCCTCTCTCCCTCTCTCTCCCTGTTGGACAGCAAGTTTCTTGAGAGCAGAGTATTTGTATTAATCTCGTCTTTATTTCTGATGCCCAGTGCAGGACATGGCTTATAGAAGGCATTTGCAAAGAGTTTGTGCTATGAAACATAAGCACTTTCTGTCCCGTTTCTGGACATATTTTTAAGTCTGTTAGAAATGGAAAATTTCAAATCTTTTTTCCAGGAAATGTAAACTGGGTAGTTTAAGGCACAAAGAACAAAGACCCTGGCACCTTTGGAAATCACCCTCCCTCCCTAACCTGCCATGCACCTCTCATTATTGGCATGATGGAATAGTGGTTTTAAAACACATCCTTGGGACGCCTGGATGGCTCAGTTGGTTAAGCGGCTGGCTTCGGCTCGGGTCATGATCCCGGTGTCCTGGGATCGAGTCCCACATCGGGCTCCTTGCTCGGCGGGGAGCCTGTTTCTCCCTCTGCCTCTGCCTGCCTCTCTGTCTGCCTGTGCTCGCTCTCTCTCTAACTAATGAATAAATAAAATCTTAAAAAAAAAATTAAAAAACAAAAAAACACATCCTTAAGTTCTTTGACAGCCCTCCCTCAAAAGATGTAGCCTGATGCCCTTCACCCTGATAGTGGGCTGGTCTTAGTGACTAGCTTCTAACCAAATGGATAGTGCAGAAACGATGATGTGTCCAATTTGAACTAGGTCGTGAGGGACAAAGATATGGCTGCTTCATCTCTCTCTCTCTTCCACCTCCCGGTGCCATGTTTTAAGGACACCACATTCTATAGAGAGCCCCAGGTGGTGAGGAACTAAGCCCTCCTGCCAATAGGCAGAAGAGTGACTATCTTGGGAATAGGTCCATCTGTCTTAGTCAGGCCTTCAGAGTCATACAACTCTGACCACAACCTTGGCCACAAGCTTCTGAGACACCATCAGCCACAAGCCCTTTACCCAGAGGCTCCCAGATTCCTGACCCCAGAAACCAAAAAGTGGTTTATTTTAAACCACTAAATTTTAGGATCATTTATTATGCTGTGGTTGATCACCAACAGACTTTGTCGGCATTCTTGAATTTATGTAGAAAGAAGAGGGAGTTAGCTCGGCCTCCCCTGTGGGGGAAGGCTCCTCCTTCCAGACAGGAAAGGAAGGTCAGTCCACAAAAGCAGAAGGGTAGTTATTCATTATCCTTAAGGAGACTGGACCTACCTTGAGATCCTGGGCTTCCAGGCTTCTCTATCCCATTCCCTCATGACCCTAAAGGAGATGAGGATACAATGTAGGCATGTGATTTATTATACATGCCTCTTGAAAACTTTTTAAGTGCTTAGCACTCTTCTAATGAGATTTGCAGAAACTCGTGCATCTAATCCTTGTAACGATGCTACGAAGTACTATTGTTGTCCCGGCTTTACAAATGGGGAAACTGAGGCACTGAGCCGTGAACTAAGTTGCTAAGCAGGTTTTTAATATTGGAGGAAAGATCTAACAGAAATGAAGACCTACAGTACGACACCCATTTTAACAGACACTTTGCTCTTATTTCACTGAATCCACAAAACAGATCTGTAAGGAATAGATCGAAGCCCTGTGTTTTAATGATAACCAAAGTGAGGCCCAGGGAGGTTGAATGACTTGCCCAGGGCCACACAGGAATGGCAGGTATGGGTTCAAAGTCTGGAGTTTGCTGCCTCCAAAGCCCTTTTCCCTCAGCACCCACCACCCTCTCCCTTCTCTCATTCTTCAGACGTGCTTTTGGCAAATCCAGAAAAATCTCCCGGGTGCTGGCCAGCTGACTAAATGGGAAATGGAGTGAGAGCCCTGAATTCACAGCTCCCCAGGCACCTCCAGGCAGCTGTTACCTGCACCCAAATCTATGCCAACACACTTTACCACAAGCCTGGGCTAAGAGATGAGTGAGCAAAGCAGACAGGGAGGAAGCACAATAAATGGGATGCCATAAAACGCCACATTTGTCTTCAAGGTGGGAGTTCAGTAAATCCAGAGGCACCTGTGTTGTGACATTCCTGAGGCTGAAGCTACCACTGGGCTTGGCTCGGCTTCCTAGGATGTGGCAGGAAGTCAGAGAGCTCTCTCCTGACTGTCCAAGAAGCCAGCCTCAGGGCCAAGAGTGAAACGAGGGAAATTTGTACTGCGTGCCTATCTGCCTGTCTCTGACTGTAGAGTGGACAAGCTGCTTCCCTGGACCTAGCAAGCACTTCCTTGGCCATGTTAGCTCCCTCCCCTTGCCTCTGTCCCTTATGCCAGGCTCCCACCCAGGACTGGAGTCCGCTCTCTGACTTAAGGTAGCAGCCAAGATGGCTTCCTCATGAACCAGACACTTTTAGCGCTCCTGGCATTTCTCTCAGGAAATGATTAGTGACTTTTCTCTTGATAGGTGGGATGATGGAATTTTGCCATGATACAGGGGAAGAAGAGAACGGTGTGGTTCCACCCTCAAGGGCTTAAGAATCTCCTGGACTGTGAATTAGAAATATAGACCCCAGTCAGAAATACAGCAGCTCTGAGTCTTTGGGCACACCTGTGATTCTGCATGTAAACCGCCTGCTGACCATGCTGAGAGAAGCTGAGAGAAAAATCACCATCTAGAATGGACCCATTAGCCCTGGATTAACAAGAACTCCAGGCAGTCAAGAAAGACATCCCAGGGGCACCTGGCTGGCTCAGTAGTTGGAACATGCGACTCTTGATCCTTTTTTTTAAGACTTTACTTATTTATTTGAGAGAGAGAGAGACAGCGAGAGAGGGCACACAAGCAGGGGGAGTGGGAGAGGGAGAAGCAGGCTTCCCACTGAGCCGGGAGCCCGATGCGGGGCTCGACCCCAAGACCCTGGGATCATGAGCTGAGCCAAAGGCAGACACCTAACGACTGAGCCACCTGGGCCCCCCAAGACTCTTGATCTTGGGGTTGTAAGTTCGAGCCCCACACTGGGTATAGAGATTACTTTAAAAATAATAAAATTGGGGCACCTGGGTGTCTCAGTTGGTCAAGGGGCTGACCCTTGATTTTGGTTCTAGTCCTGATCTCAGGGTCCTAGGCTCCACACAGTGTTTGGTCAGTGAGAATTCTGCTTGAGAGTTCTCTCTCTCGGTCTCCCTCTACCCACCCCTCTCAGATACACAGATAAATAAATCTTTAAAAAAAAGAGAAAAAAGGAAAAATTATTAAGACCCTGGTTACCTCTAACCAACAGAACACCAAATTTTGTATTCCACTGTGAAGGAAACAAAGTTCTAAAAAGAGAGATGACAGTAGAACTTTCTACAAAATCAAAAGGACACTATCCTTGCAGAGACTGGGCCTTCCTTTGAGGTCCTTCAGTCCTTTCCAGAAGCTAGTTTTGTTCATGTGTTATCTGTATAGAATTTGGGACCCGGAACCTTGGCTCCTGGCCTTACAGTTAAATTACACAGGCAAAGGGACATTGTAGTTGGACTTAAAGTTGCTCATGGGTTGACTTTAAAACAGGAAGATTACCCTAGTTTAACTGGGTGGGCCCAGTGTAATCACAGGAGCCCTTCGAAGTGGGAACGGACGGCAGAAGGTAAGGTCAGAGGGATTTGAAGAGCAAACAAGATCTGGCACACTACTTCTTGCGCGAACACAGAAGGGCTCTGTGAGGGCAAGAGCCAGTGGCCTTAAGGAGCTGACCGAGACGTCCCCCTCTGACAACCAGCCAACAGGGACCTCAGTCCCACAACCTCAAGGACAGGATTCTCCCGACACCCTGAAGGAGTTTGAAAGTAAAATGCAGCCGCTGTCAGAGCCAGGGCAGGCTTGGAGAGAGCGGGGGCAGGGAGAGAAGAAACAGTCCAAGCCCTCCAACCTTGCTTGCAGTGCCCAGCCAGGACCTCCCACTGGCCACAAAACCCAAAAGCCGGAGGGCAGGGCCGCTTGGTGAGGCCCTACTAGACCTCACAGGTCACAGGGAAGAGAGACAAAGGGTCAGATGGGGGAAGCACACGAGCTTGGCCCTCTCCCTACCTGGAATGTCTTCCCCGGCCTTTTTACCAGGCAAGGTTTATCTTCATAAATTGCTCCCAAAGCTACCTCCGCAGGAGGGAATAAATGCAGTGAAAGTATTCTACTCCCGTCCTTGCGTTGTCCAGAAAGTAACAAATAAAAGAGCAAGAAAGAGAAATGTTTTTAGGAAAATACTGAAAGCTTCCTTTGTTTTATTTATTTATTTATTTGAGATTTTGTTTGTTTATTTATTTATTTATTTATTTATTTATTTAACACACATAGAGAGAGAAAGATCACAAGTAGGCAGAGAGGCAGGCAGAGAGAGAGGAGGAAGCAAGCTCCCTGATGAGCAGAGAACCCGATGTGGGGCTCGATCCCAGGACCCTGAGACCATGACCTGAACTGAAGGCAGAGGCTTAACCCACTGAGCCACCCAGGTGCCCTGCTTCCTTTGTTTTAAAGAAAACGATTGTTCTGCGAAGGACTCTTCTCTGACTGGGAGAAGAAAAGCATGTGAGATAGCCCTTTTAAATGTAGCTCTGATGTAAAACCCAAGATTCCTGTTTGCTCAAATGGTATCAGCCGCACAAATACCAAGAGCAAGCAGATCGAAATTTAGAGAAGAAACCAACCATACACATCTGGATGACCGAAAACAAACAAAAAATTTAGCTTCCAAGAAATCAAATTAGAGTAGTGAAAATGCATGTTCTCTATGATAATCAAACCGCCATGCCCACGGTGATTTGGGGGATCTGGCTTCTCCGAGTGAAAGCCGCAGGTTACTTTGGGAGGCAAGAAGAAAGAAAGAAAGAGATACACTGCATAATGAAAGGGCATCAGACTGAATAGAAGATAATTCCCTTGGACATGAAATGCAATCAAGTCAAGACCCATATTTTATCTCTGCTGGAGGCAGTCTTATTTGTTAGCAAAGTGCGGGGATAATCAACCATTGTTCTCCCTGCCAAGATTGTCAAAACAAATACAAGCTTCTTCGCTCAGTGCTAAAAATGTCTGAGCCTTTGGAGAACAGCTGGGCAGAAAGCAATCTTGCTCAATTTCAGCACATTTCTCCCCAAGTATTAGGCTGTCCGAACGCAGCCCACATCAAAGCATCACAGATACACACTGCGGGGACAGAACTGTCACGAGAACATGGCCTATCAAACTTGAGCAAGCGGAACGCACAATGAAACTGCTTTCAACTTGTCCAGCTCCCTGTCAAAAGGAGCAGGGACTTTGAACCATAGAGGACCTACTCTAAACAAATCATTCCTTTGAGCTGCTTTTTATAAATACACAAAAATAATGTTGGTCTGTTTGCAAAATATTGGGTCTTGATAAGGCTCTGGGAGCCTTAGAGATGATTTATGATTTCTTGGCTATTGTATCAATGTTGCCTAAGCCACATTTCCCCTAAGCGTCTGCAGGATTACTCTGCGTGCTATGAAGTCAGCTTTTACTAAAGTATGTCTTCTCTGTAACCCTGGGGTTTGTATTAACTAAGAGGTTCATCAGGATGTTTGGGGGTTCAAGTAACAAAAAATCAACTCAACTCCCTTAAACAAGAGAAATGTTTCTTTTATTAAGTAATAAGAATCTAGGCTGTAACATAAGACATGGTGACCACAGTTAATAGCACCACCATATTGAAAGTTGCTAAAAGAGAAGATCTAAAAAGTTCTCATTACAAGAAAAAGAATTTGTAACAATGTGTGGTGGCAGATGTTAACTAGATTTATTATGGTGATCCTTTTGCAATGCATGCAAATATTGAATCATTCTGTTGCACAGCTGAAACTAATATAATGTTATATGCCAATTATACCTCAAATTTGAAATACATACATACATACATACATACAACAAGAATCCCAGAAGTAAAATAATTCCGGGTGGATTAACCCAGTGGCTCAAAAGAGGTCATCAAAGACCCAGTTCTTTGTTTTACTGCTCTTCCACCTTCCTGCTAGGTCTCCTCATGATCATAGGATGGCTGCAAGTGTTCCAGGCATCACACCTACATCCTAAAGTGTTAGGAGAATAGGGAGTGCTCCTGTGGCTTTCTTTTTATCAGTGAGAAAAGGTCTTCGCAGAAGGTCCCTCAGCAGATTCCACATCATGTTTTGGTTGTCACCACTACACCTATGCTTATTTCTAAGCCAATCACTGGAAAGATAAATGGGATCACAATGCAACAATTAGGACAACTTATTTCTAAACACAGGGATAGGGTCACCTTTCAATGACCATTATAAGGGAAGGGTGGACACTCAAATAAATGTGGGATCCTGCTAGCTAAGAACAAAGGGCAAGTGCCTGTTAGGTCAGCAACCATCCGTGTCTGCTACAGTTGGGATGCAGGGCAAAAATACATTTGGCTTAAATGAGTTTTTGGCTTAACCAGGAGATAGGCAGAAAAGGTTTTCAATTATGGGTTTGGCTATTAAAATGTATTTATTCACTTTTATTCCTACTGCATAAAGTAGAACAATACCTTTATTGTGTTTATGCCTAATGACATTCCTCTTCTCGCACCCTTGAGAACATCTCCTTTATCCGCATTCTCAGGATGACAGGCATAAGCCTGGGCATCAGGTCTGTAGGATGGGCTCCTGCCTCCGGGGTCACAGGCAATTGGAACTGAGGAGCATGGTGGATCCAGCTGGACCAATCAGCTCCTCTTCCCATGGAATTTGGGATGGGGGTAGAATCTAGTTGCATCAGTATCTTCGTGTGATTGGGACTGTAATAGAAAACCTCCAGAATTGGGACACCTGGCAGGCTCAGTCAGGTTAAGGGTTAATCTGATCCCTTCAGCTGGGATCAGATCCCAGGGTCCTGGGACTGAGCCCTGCACCCTGCTCCCTGCTCAGCGGGGGTCTGTATCTCCCTCTCCCGCTCTCCCTGCTTGTGGGCACGCTCTCTCTCTGTGTCAAATATATAAAATCTTAAAAAGAAAAAGAAAAAAAAACCTCCAGAATCGTCAGGCAGCTGTTTTTAATGCCATTTGAGATGTGAAGAAAAAGCTGGTGCTTGGGAAGGTGACAATGGAATGGGTACAGGGAGGGTAGACACAAGTTTTGGCTCCAGGAGACACCTTGACATTCCACCCCTCTTCCATACACACCCCTACACCGCCCTCCCCACCCCATCTAAATCCAGATCCAAGCTAGGTCCGAAGAGTCCTAACCAGTACTGCGAGAACACAATGTCCCTTTTCAGGGGTGATGGGGGATTCCCCGGCATTCGGGGCTCATCCTTAAGAACTTTGTGTTCCCAATAGAACGCTGTGGGTAGAAAACAGAAGACAATGAGTTATCCCTGTCGTAAGTCCGTCCCAGAACTGGCTACAAAAGTTGGCTCTGTTTGATTTAAATCCGCACTATTGGTTCAGTTTTGAATATTTAATTTTTTCCCCAAGAAAGTATTTGAGCAGAACCCTCCGCCGTACAAACAAGAAGTCCTGGGCAGAGCTGTGGGCGGTGCAGGGCGCGCAGCGGGGCAGGGCGCGGGGGTCCTGCTGGAGACCGAGCGCCAACCGTTGGCTTTCTGAGTCTGGTTGACTTTAATCCTCGCCGCCTACTCTGCGGCAGTCACGATGAGACCATCCCTCCTGTGAAGATGCAGAGCTGCAGAGAAGCACACCGATTTTGTTCGGGTTCATACGGCTAGAAAGCCCTGTGAGGAGATTACCAACACGGGTCTGAGAACCCAAACTGATGATGTTGCCACTCTTCCGTGTTTTATACATTTTTACAAAGCACCTTGATTGGAGGTCCTGTTGGGTAGATTCTGGCTAACAGCCTTTTGACTCTAGCTATGAGTATTTGCACAATCTAGGATATTCTGTATATCCAGAGAAAGAGACCAGGAGGTGGCAACCACCTCCTAGGACCGGATCTTGGAAGGATCCTTTTGCATTTTCCAAATTGAGCATTGCTACATCTGGCAGGAACAGAAAATAGCCATTTTTAACTCCTTATTTGTAAAAGTGGAAAACCCAAAAGCCAGAGGTTGTAGGTGATGGGGCGCCTCGAGGTCCTTAGCTGGACTCAGAAACACTTTATAGCCCCTCGGCTCCCACGCTCTCAGTAGGTGTATGTTCTCAAGCTGTTGATTTTTCTTGCCTAATTAAAGCTGATTGGAGTTTCAGAGTTTGGCTTTGTGTTAGTTTTCCCCCATCTTTCACATACTCAGACTCACATACCGTCTGCTGCTGCCAATTAGCAATAACGTTGGAGAGAGCTTATTCCCAACCGTTGCCAGTCTGTACGGGCACCTGTCAGGAGGAGATTAGGTGGATTCAGGCAAAACCATTACTTCAATGTGGTTTGTGCCTCAAGAGACTATCCTCCAAATGTTTAAATCAAACTTTCTGAACTTCCCCAGACGGACACAGGAGACATAATAACATCGTCCATCTGGAATATGTTGCAAATCGGAACCAAAATTTTACCCTCTTGCTGTTAATTAACTCTTCCTTACCTATTGAATGTTTTGTTTTATCTAGATTTCAAAAGCAAAGGAGCTGACTTGTTTTTCTTAATCACACAGAAGTGTTCCATGCTTATTTTAATGCATTCCAATGTTACAAACACAAAATGTAGAAAGGGGAAATTGGGATTGGAGTTTTTAACACAGTCAGTAGCCCTTCCTATAAAACCTTGCCAGTGTCAAGAATGTCTTAAGGAATGTTAACTACAGGAAATCTCCAATCTGTCAAAATGCCCAGGGAATGGGAGATTCCAGGTCATCTGAGAGTTAACCAGAAAATCCTTTTCACGTCAACCCTTGACATTGAAAGTCTTACTGAAAAGCATGAGTCGAGTTTCCTGCTATAAGAGGCACAGTTTACTTCCAATGCAATTTAATTACCTTTCATAGCTGACAGTCAGGCTGGACCTCGGGCTTAAACTTCTGGACCCCAATTCCCATTGTCCAGAAAACAAAACAGGAGATTGGATAGAATTTGTACTTGACTCTTGGACATGTTTTTGAAGTTCCTGAAATAAGCCTTTTCTTCCATGTATTTTGCTCCTTTTCCCTTGTGTAGAAAAAAAACCAAACAAACAACTGACTAAACTGAGAGTTCTGCCTGTATAAATTCAGGTGAAATCAAGATTTTTACCATATTTAAATTTTCTCATCTCATTCTGATGAAAGATGCAACTGTGGTCTCAGTCATCAGCAGTGAGGGATCATCCTTCTCTACCTTACACATCTGGATAACCGAACAGACAGACACAGGTGGACTTGGAGGAGAAAAGAGTCCCGCCCCTAAAATCCCCCTCCCCCTCCCCAGGTAGAGAACAGATGGCAGGGACCTTGCATTTGGTCATTTCTTTCCAGATCATTTGTCACTGTCTCGGCCAGGGTTCCTCAACCTTGGCACTACTGACACTTGGGCGGGGGCGGGGGGGTGACAATGCTTTGTCGGAGGGGCTGTCCTGAGCACTGTGGGAGGCTTAGCAGCATTTCTGGCCTCTACCTCCTGGATGCCAGTGGCATTCTCCCAAGCCTCCAGTTGTGACAACCCAAACTGTCTCTGGTCATTGCCAAATATTCCCTAAGGGACAAAACCTCCCGCAGCTGAGGACTGCTAGTCTAGACGAAGGCACAATTCTCCCCCTCAACACACACACCTCTTGTCAAGATTATGAGATTTCTTGACCTTGGCAAGTAATTTCATAACAGATTTCCTGTGCTCTTTCACGGAAGAACAAAAATAATTCTCTGATGAAAGTAATATTTTGACTTGAATCGTGTCAGGCAGTCCTTGGTAAAATAAAAACTATAGGTTCTGCATTGTTTCTGGAAGGCAGTAGATTTGTTTTCTGCATCAGGCCTGATTTGGATTTTAAATACCGAATCTTCATCCTTTCCTAAATTTCCCTGGCAGTTACTGTCATCATGGACACCCAGTCAATGCCACAGCCATGGCCTCTTGCGTGGGGCCGTCATCCTCAATTTCTTGTGTGTCTACCTCAGAAATCAACTGACCACTGTTACTGCCTCCTATTGCTTGATAGATTTTTCAGCCATTGCTTTTTCAAATCCATTATTCTCTCTCTCCAGTGGGTTGACACGTGTTCAGATTTTATATTCCTAAAGAATAGTCGATTTCAGAAATCTGCCAAATTGGTTAATATTTGGGGGCTAGTTTCATATCCCTGACTTTAAGCCTACAGAGAGCTAGTTCGGCTATAGAAGGAGGTGGAAGTTAAATATTATTGGATAAGCAGATTTTCTGATTAAGAGAGTTATCCCATGTATGTTGATTATCAATTTCCAAACAATTAAATTAACATCTTATATTATAGTATGTGTATAGGTACACACATTCTCTCCCAGTCTCTCTCTCTCTCTCTCTCACACAAACACACACACACACACACACACACACACACAAGCCATTTTCCCGATTCATCAGATTTTGTTAGTGTTATTCTTACTTAGGTTGTAAAAACCAGAATACAAAGCTATGGGTACTCTCTGACTATATTAAAAATTTCCATGTACAGGGGTGCCTGGGTGGCTCAGTGGGTTAAAGCCTCTGCCTTTGGCTCAGGTCATGATCCCAGGGTCCTGGGATCGAGCCCCCCATCAGGCTCTTTGCTCTGCATGGGGCCTGCTTCCTCCTCTCTCTCTGCCTGCCTCTCTGACTACTTGTGATCTCTGTCTGTCAAATAAATAAATAAAATCTTTTAAAAAAATTCCATGTACAAAGACACAGCCTACGAAATCAAAATTTAAGTAGGGGTATTGGTCCTTGCTAATTTTTTTTTCTTATCCAAATTTTTCTATAAATTGTTCAAGGAGCATATTCTCAGGAAGTTCCCTAAAAATACCAAAAAAACCTCCAAAACCCAAAATGATGAAAATTTACTCATCATATCAACCACCCAGAGATCCTCAGTATTAACATTTAGAAAATGGTTTTCTCCAGCCTGTTTTTTCCTTTAGCAAAACTTAGATCACCCTACCCAAACAACTCTTCACCTGGTTTCCTGTTATCACAGTAAGCGTGGATATAAATATAACCAGTGTTTATATCCAAATTGCAGGATTTGGATGATTTGCAGTGCTTCATTATCCTATGGCTAATGCTACAGTGAAAAGCTCTACACATGAGTCTTTGTGCACATGTCTGAGCTGCACTTTCAAGTAAAACTTGAAAAGACCAATACAGGGTCAAGGAGTATGAATGTTTTAAGATTCGATACACACTGCCAGATTCCCTCCAGAAGGCTGTGCCCATTTTCAGTCTTTTTATTGGCAGTTCTCTTGAAGGGCTTCCATCTTGTTCTGTCACCCTCCAGGTCTGTGAAGACATTTCCCACGGGATGTTCTTTAGATATGTCAATGTAATAAGATCCATTACAAGATATCTGTCAACAGCCTCCTTGGGCCCATCTCAAACCATCTGTCAACAGCAACTCTAATATATTTGGGGAAGATGCTGATGCAGTTGCCAGAAAGAAATTTGCCATTGAATCAGGTTTTCCAATCAGTTAAGTTGCAGAATTGAAGTGTGTTAATGACATGTGACGATCTCAGGACAGTATCTGGAGACTTCGTGTAGGGACGTGTCCTTGTAGATTTCAGAGCAGCTGCATGGGGGTGCAGGGAAGGTGGATTACCTTTCACATGAATTCTGTAGAGTTCTCACCATCCCGACCATGTTGTAAACTTGGCAGCAAGAATCGATTGCCAAGCTTTAGCTTCAGGCAAGACTGGGGAGAAAAACACCACTTGGATGCAGGGCTGCTTTTCATAGGAGGTGCTGTCTGCCGTCGACTCCCACATATGCAGCTGGCACCTTGAAGTGGGTAAATGTTCCAGGCCACCAAAGGATCTCTGACCAAGACAGAGAAGTGTGGTAACTTAATGTGCTCTCAGGAAATGGGAAGGATCAGCTTTCCTACCCCTACCTACAAAAATGTTCCATAGATTGGAAGGTGCTGGACCTATATGAGTTTATTACCGTTGTCACTGTATTCTTACAAGCTCGGAACTGGCCCTGAGATCTGGATATTAAAACCTCTTAGACCTATCTATTTTACTTTGGATGCACAAAATTGTAAGTGCTGGTAATTGCCCAGTTTCACCTCCTCTCCAACCCCCTCTCTGGTCACTTGACCCCTATAAGGAATCATAAAGCCCAAACTAGACTTTAGCTTTCCAGGGGTTGGTTGGCCTGTGTTTCAAGCGCTCAAATGGCAAGAGTTGTCTCTGCACTCAAATGGATGAAGGAATCATGGGTTCTCTTTGTTCTGTCCTCCTGGTTAATGGAGTCACTTTGTGAAGTGTCACAGACAGCACAAAGCCCCCCGATAGCCGCTGTTTCTTAGCTCTCTGGAACCATATGGTCCCCTTGGCATTAGTCCGAATGGAACAAACCACCAAAGCCAGAGCAGATAGAAACCACAAGCAACGTGTAACAAACAGAGCCCAGGGCCTGTCACCCCGCCAGTGAGGCCGACTGGAAAGGCGGACCTGACTTGAAAGGCTTCTCACTATAAACAGCTTTACCGAGAATGGGTTGGACTCAGCCACGCCCAGGCAACCTCAAAACATCTTCACTTCTTCTCCTGGATGTGTCCTGTTGGCGATAACAATGGCTTGAATTGTTTCTGCTATCACAAGGCAGCCCAGACTCAACACATGGCATTCTTCTGGAATGGAGACCAGATTCTGGCCCATGTCATCTGCATGGGTTCTACGGTTCTATTCCCACTCTGAAGGTTGGGAGAGAAGAGTGGGGTTTACAAGACCTAAGATATTTAAGGCAACTTTATTATTTCATGTGGTCATCCCAGTAATTCTACAAACCAGGACCTTTAACTCTTTCACAGAAGAGGAACCCGAGGCCCAGAGAGCTTGAGCATCTCACCCAAAGTTACAGAGGAAAGAAATGGCAAAGCCAGGACACGAACCACAAACCACTTGACTTTAATGTCTCTGTTCTCTCTGTCACAGTACAGTGGAGGCTTGGGTGGGGAGATTCTTCTGGATTGGCTTCTGAAAAGACCTTGTGCCTACAGATCCATAATCTCTCATCTCTTTCTGAGAGTTGCTGCTGAGCTGATGGGGGAAGTGAATGGAAACCAAGTGAATCACAGAGATATCTAATCAGAATGAGAACTCAAGAGATTTTTATCACTTTAATGAAAAATCACTGTTACAAGACAGGGTATGCTGCTTAGAAATTTGTGAAATTTTTAAGTGTTCATTTTTCTCTCCAAAGGAACCCATACTCTTCTCTAGCAAAACAAATAATTTGCATATCTTCTTCCAGGTTTTTGTTTAGTCTCAACTCCTACAACCTAGGAACCATGACCATTTATGTTACCCATAGAGCTTAGAATTGCCTTTTATTTTTCTTCCATCCTGAATCCATGTGGAATTCTAGACAACTCTAGAATGTATGATTATGGCAGGAACAGGCTGCTCAGTGAGGGTCCCAATTCCCAGTCTTCTCTGCCTCTAGCCAGGCCCATGTGACTAGATATTGCCAAGATACTGTGTGAGGTCATTGCCAGTCCAAGGTAGTTAAGTAGCAGGTGTGCTTCTTTAAACTCCCCCTCTCCCCTTCCACCTGCATACAGAGAATATTGAGGCTCTGGGAGAGTGAGTCTCAAACTTGAATATGCAATGGAATCAACTGGAAAGCTATTATAACACAGTTTGCTGGGCACGACCCTGGAGTTCTTATTTCACATATCTGGCTGGGAGCCAAGAATTTGCACTTTGTATAAGTTCCCAAACACTGTTGCTGCTGGTCTGGGAATCAGGCATTGAACAACTGCCCTAGGGGAACGCTCTAGTGAAATACTGATTGCCCTTTGTACTCCTCTGGGGGGTATCTTAAACGTATGGGTACCCAGGCTGTTACTTAAACCAGTGAAGTTGGAATCTCCTAGGGTGAGGCCCACGTATTATCATTTTTAAGGCTCATCAGGTCATGACAAAGTACAATGAAGTTGAAAGCCATTAACTGAAGTGCAGACTTACAGACACTGAAGGAACTTAAGTTCTTAAATCACCAGGGAGAGGACAGCAGCCCATCAGTGAAAAGGATCTACCTTAGATTGATACACAAATTAAGAAGTAAACGTGTGTTGTGTTAGGCTGTTGAAATTCTAGAGGTGATTTGTTATCTTAGCCTGCATTATTTTAATTTGATAATATAATTATTAAGAACAAGCTTTCAGAAATGCTCATTTTATCTCCTGCTTTGTTCTGCTCTGAGAGAGTACAGATCTGATTAATTCCAAGACAGTTATTGGCTCACGTTTTCCAAAGGTGGACATTTCAACAGAAGTAAGGTTATAGCACAAGTAGCAGAGAAATAGCATCTTTTTCTCTGCCTTCCTTGTGGCCAGAAAGGCAGGAACAGCCCTAAATGCCCCTCTTTCCACCCCTTCACTTTCTCTCTCCTTGGACACACATTCATCCTCCCACCGGAAGCAGATTCAGAATTCTTAGCTTGCCCAAAGTAACCAGATTGGGCCCAAGATGGAGCAGCTTGCATCAGCAAAACCAACAGTTAAGTTTCCAGGTTTAGCACCCCCAGAAAAGGAAGGTCTAGGTCAACTGACTGGTTATATCTAAGCATTGGGGCTGAACAGTGAAGAGAAAGAACATGAGGTCTAACCTTACTTGCTTGAATTTCCATTAAGGTTTTGGACTGAAGATCTCTCTAAAAATAACTTACTTACTTAGGGCTCCCCTGGGGCAACCGAGGAGGGATGCTGTTGGTAGGCCAAGGCAGGATTCAGGTGATTCTGGGTCTCCTGCCAAATGTCTCCATATACCATCTCTTAGCTAAAAAGATGGTGTAATTGTGAGCATACCATAAGCAATTAAAAGGCACGGTGATAAAAAAAAAAAAAAAAAGACACGAAGACTTATACTGAGGATTTCAACCCATGTCTGTTCACTTTAAGGCAGGCCCAGCAATAACTTGAATAATAAACTAGACAAATCCCCCCCCCCATAAAAATGTCAGTTTTAGATGGAAGGGAATGGAAAGGCTAATGGCTCTAAAAGCATATTTTGCAGATTTTGCTTTCTCATGATAAACATGAAGGGACCAATACACCCTCAGGTGAGGATCACTTTCCTGGCTGAAGGGCTGTGAACAGGCCCTTCCTCAGGCAGCTCTTTTTCTGGAAGCTTCCTCTCAGTTTTCCCCGTAGGGGAACAGGCAGCTCTTTCAGTTGCAAGAAACCAAAGCCAACCCAAGACACAATAAGACCAAAGTAAACTGTATTAAAAAGAAAGAAAGATTTTATTTATTTATTTGTCAGAGGAAGCAAGAGAGAGCACAAGCAGGGGGAGGGGCAAAGGGAGAGAGACAAGCAGACTCCTGCTGAGCAGGGACCCAGGGATCATGAACTGAGCGAAGGCAGACGCTTAACCCATGGAGTCACCCAGGCCCCCTAAGTAAATGGTACTGAATCATGTATCTGAGGGTCTGGAAACAGGGCTTGCTCAGACATAGACTGATTCCAGAGCTCAAGCACTGTACTCAGGAGTCAGTGCCTCTCTTGTCCTCTTTCAGGCTTGACTATATTCTAAGACCGCGGCGCCCTCTTGGCAGTAAGCAGGTTAGGGGGTCTCCGGCTTCACACTTCAACGGAGTCCAGCAAGAACAGAGTAAGAATCTCCTTCCTGGGGCTCCTGGGTGGCTCAGTGGGTTAAGCCTCTGCCTTGGGTTCAGGTCATGATCTCAGGGTCCTGGGATCGAGCCCCACGTCAGGATTTCCGCTCAGTGGGGAGCCTGCTTCCCCCTCTCTCTCTGCCTGCCTCTCTGCCTTCCTGTGATCTCTCTCTCTGTGTCAAATAAATAAATAAAATCTTAAAAAAATTTCCTTCCTAGAATTCCCAGGGAAAGTGCTCTCTAAATGGCTCCAATTAAGTCCCATGATTACCAATGAACCAATCATTGGCAGCCAAGAGAATGCCATGCCCTGATTGGCTGAGCCTAAATCACGTGCCCCACCCCTGAGCCAGGGCTCTCACGCTTCTAAAATCACGTGATTGAGGAAGGGGAGGGGGGCGGTGGCGTTGTGAAAAGCCGCAGGGCTGGGTTCCGGCCAGGCCAGCGGGAGAGCCCTAGTAACCCTGAGTTCCAGAGTCAGCCCCTGAAAATTCTTCAGGTGTTTCCCTCCCAGAGGCAGGTCAGCAGGCACCCCTGATTGCCTACACAGCTTTTCCAGCCAGTTGCTCTAAAGGGAAAAGATGGAGGCAAGCATCAGGCTGCTCAGGGACAAAGATCTTCTGACAAGGGGAGAAAGCAACCTCGGCAGCTGGTCATTGTCATTGCCTCCAGCAGGGCAGACACCGACACAGGAACCGGGGAGCTGAATACCAAGTGCTGGGGATAACTCACTTTCCGATGAAGACCCATGGGCAGAACCTTCCTCTCCTGTTTGCCCAGGGCACTTCTCTCCATCCACTCTCTTGACACACACACGCACACACGCACACACCCTTTTATGATGCTCCAAGGAAACCAGAGACCGAATGAATCCAAAGTGGTCAGAGGAACCATTGTTCTCCCTTGTAAAAGAACCGAGCCCTTGTTAATTTGTTGCCAGTCTTTAATTTCACCCACAGAGCTCCCCATTGCACGGTGACTGTCAACAGGAAACTTGAAACCCTCAGTCGGCCTTGGGGCAGCAGACTGCTCAGACTGCTCGTGGGCAGCTGCAGGGGGGCTTGCCGGCTCAGCTCGTGCCCCCCGGGGGGTCGCATCCCAGTGCGCAGATGAGCCGTGTATGTTTAAGGCAGAACACCCGGAGAACGCAGAGGCTCAGAGATGAGGCAGGAAGCATTTTGAAGTAGATGAGAGATTTGCAAGGGTGGTAAAATAACTTAGTCTTACCTGGGGGTACCGTCAGCACGCCCCCCACGCTGCGGCTGGAGGAGAATATAAAAATCCCATAACTTCCCGTAGGATCGCTGGACGGGGACTCCTGCTACTGAGGATCCTGGAGCTTAGGGGTGAGCGAAGTAAATTGCAAGGCAGACTAGGTTTGAGAACTCCTCCCAGATGCGGCTCCTGCCCATGCCCAAGGGAACCCTTATTCCGAAGACGTTCACCCTTGAAAGGTTGGGAGCGAGGACTCTGGTGCCAGACTGTCTGGGCATGAGTCCCGACTCTCACACTCACTAGCCGTGCAGCCGTGGAGACATCACTCACCTTTCCCTGCGTCAGCTTCCTCATCTGTAACGCATGCGTAATAACAGGACCAACCTCTGTGGGCTATGGTGAACATTAAGTTACTATATGCAAAGTGCTTCCACGGGTATGCTATCATTATTATGAGCAGCATACTAGAACATAACGTGTTATCTTCTGTTTTCTGGATTTATTTATCCAGGGGGGCAGGGCAGCCTCCTTGTGGCAGCTGAGGCAAAATCCAGCACGAGGGATCAAATCTGTGTTTCCTTAGGGGTCTGGGCCCTGTGCGTCCACCCCTTAAGGACCTGGAGTCCTTGTCCTCCTTCTCTATGCCTGGATCTGCTTCCTGGGAGGATTAGCAATTATCTTTGAAACTCTTCCGCATGGATGTGGTCTGAACCTTTAACCTCAGGAAAGTCTTCTTGGCTAACCACTAGGTCATCTCTGTAGTTCTCCAAATCTGGTACTTTTCTTTCTTTCTTTTTTTTCAATTTAATTTTTTTTAAATTTACTTGGTAGAGATCACAAGTAGGCAGAGAAGCAGGCAGAGAGAGAGGAGGAAGCAGGCTCCCTGCTGAGCAGAGAGCTGGATGCGGGGCTCCATCCCAGGACCCTGAGATCATGACCTGCGCGGAAGGCAGAGGCCTAACCCACTGAGCCACCCAGGCGCCCCCAAATCTGGTACTTTTCAATATAGATCTCCAAATCTCCATTATATTTTGCTTCTTTAGAATGTAAACTCTGTGAGCTGGGGGAGCGCGGCATGTCCATTGGCCACTGCCTCCCTGTGTAGAACCAGGTGGGCACTGGACTTGTTTGTTGAGGGTATAAATGAATGCGTGGGGGCGCCTGGGTGGCTCAGTGGGTTAAGCCTCTGCCTTCAGCTCAGGTCATGATCCCAGGGTCCTGGGATGGAGCCCTGCATCCAGCTCTCTGCTCAGCGGGGAGCCTGCTTCCTCCTCTCTCTCTGCCTGCCTCTCTCCCTACTTGTGATGTCTGTCAAATAACTACATAAAAAATCTTTAAAAAAAAAATGAATGGGTGGATGAGATCAGCCTCAACTTTCACTGCAGGGGGAACATCACCCTCATAGTCCAGGTTGGATTTTGCCCAGTTCCATTTGCTGAGCAGTGACTGCTGCATGGTGCTCAGCCCTGCTGGTGCTGGAGCCTTTGTAGATTTCCACTCTGTTATCCCTGGTAGGGAGCCACTCCCCCCCACCCCCTCACAGGCCCAGAAAAACAAATTAAAGGGTAGTCTAAATCCATTCCAGGCAAAAACAAGAAAGGGTTTCTTCAAATAAAAAATAAAGTCAAGCAATATTGTGGGTGAAACAGGCGGTTTACCAAATGAAATATTGCTTGTGGTAAGGACCAAATGGAGGACTGGATGCATCCGGTGAAAACCTAGGTGTTGTCTCCCAGGTTGATTCTGGGTCTCTGCACTTCGCATTGCCTTGAGCTGTTTGGCAACATTGTAAGTTGTAGCTCGCCCATAGCAATACAAATAATTCCTTTCTGTTGACAAGTGTATGTGTTTTCTATTGCTGTTCAACAAACTATCACAAATTGAACAGCTTCCAGTAACATTCATGGAGGATCTTGGATTTTCTGTGGGGTCAGGAGCCCAGGCCCAGTTTAGCTGGGTCTTCTGCCCAGGGTTTCAGCACACTGACCTCTTCTGTGGTTCAGGTTTCTGCTCCTAGCTCACAGGAAGATGGCAGAATTCATCTCGCTGTTGGAGGACTGAGGTTCCTGCCTTCTTGCTGGCTGTCACTTCTCAGGTTCTGGAGGCCTCTTGCCATTCCCTACCATGTGGTCCTCTCCAGCTCAGCAGTGTGCTTCTTAAAAGCCAGCAGAATCTCTCATACTTCAAACCTCTTCCTTCAAGAAGGGTCCAGTAGCCTTTAAAGGTTCGGTTAATTAGGTCAGCGCCACTCAGGGATAATCTCTTTTTTTTTTATTAAATCAGAGTCTTGGAGATGTAATTACATCTGCAAAATCCCTTCACCTCTGTTACCTGCTGTAATATAATCAGGGGGAGAAATCCACCAGATCCACAGTCCCGCCCATCCTCAAGGGGAGGGGATGATCTGGGATGTGTGCCCCAGGGGCCAGGCATCTCAGGATTCTGCTTACCACAACATGCAATTGAGTTCTGAAAATTGTCCCCACCGTCCTTCCTCCATCCAGTTCTGCATCTGTGAAGCAAATTTGTATCAGCCTGTCTTGATAGGTATCTGCTTTTTGAATCCTCCTTTCAACCTGTTCTATCATCTTAGTGGGTCCCTAACTGAATGAATGAAGTAAAATCTATGACGTGTGTTCATTTTATGTCACTACGAATTACGATTTTACCTTTAAAATTATTATCCTCAACATCCTTTTAATAGTTATTTCATAGATTCTCTTAAAAGTATTAAATATGTTGCTTACTTTTACATGCATAATTAATGGGTTCTTTCCCTTTTCCAGAAATTACCCTAAAGAAGTATTCTGATTGTACTTCCTAAGACCTAATAGTATTTGCTACTTTGAAAGGAAGATGTTTCTCATTTTTTTCTGATCTCACGTTAAGTGGCTTAATCCTTTGCCTTAGCATTAAAGAGGGACAGCAAATAGCCTCACCTCCCCACCTCTAGATTAATTTCCCTGTTAGGTCATGATCCCAGGGTCCTGGGATTGAGCCCCGAATTGGGCTCTCTGCTCAGCGGGAAGCCTGCTTTTCCCTCTCTCTCTCTGCCTACTTGTGAACTCTCTCTCTCCATCAAATAAATAAATAAAAATTTAAAAAATTAAAAAAATAAAATAATGTATTTTTTCCAGCACTAGCAACACTCTTGGAGGGGGGCAATTTAGGTATTACTTACCTGTGCTTAGCATGGTGCCTGAAACCCAGCTGGTGTTCAGTAAAGGGTAGCCCTCTGCTTCTTTTCTAACACCGTGTGCAAAGTGAAGAGAGGAGAGACAGAGAGGCTCCTGGGTTCCCTGAGTGTATCCTGGGGCCAAACCCCTTGAAGGCAGGGCACGTCTTTCACAAGTGAGGATGACTCGCAGCCCGGTCCTGCTTGCTTTCCTAAGCAAAGCACAATCTTGCTTCTGCCGGAGAAGCAAATGAAAGCTTAATACCAGCTAAATAATACATAATAGTGGTATCATTATCCTGTCTTCTCCCAGTCTGCTAAGTTTGTAATGCATAAACGCTTATTGGATGAACAAAATCAAACGATGCGAACTGTTGTAAAGTGGAAGGAATGATTCTGATTAGTCTGGTGGAGTCCAAGGCCACAAGCACTGTATTCTGCTTCCCTTCTCCAGTGGAAAGCCAGGCTGACATTGTGGACAACCATTACAGAACAATTTTCCTGTCCAAGTTTGAAAGGCAGCCATCTAGCCTTTATAACTGCCCCCCTTCCTGTGCTACCTCCCTCTCAAATTTTGTCTCTCTTTGTCTCTGTCTTCCAAAGCCAAGGCTGTACCGTCATGGCTCCTGCCTCCAAAGCCATTAACAAATATTGACCACGTTTCGGCAAGGTGTGTCGAGTAGGCACAGAAAACCCACATGACTGCCTTTATCCATTTTTCATGAGCACATGGTAAGGAGGAAAAAACAACCTAATTTAGAAAAAGCATTAAAGAAGGGACTCAAGATGGGGGAGGAGGCATCGGTAGGCATCGTTGGCAACGTTGAACTTGAGAAGGCACTCAAGTGTGCGCACTGCAAATCTTTGCAATCGCCTCCGAAGCCGCTGTTACAGGTTACACTGTCAGCCAGCTGTATTGATTATTTTTATGTAATTTATTTGTTAAAATTCCTGCTAATGGACACTCTTGAATCATCTTCTGCATTGAATGTACCTACTCTCCATTGATCAGGTCATTGGCTTATTGGTTACCTACTTTGCTGCCAAGTGATTCTCTGACTGCTTTTTTCATTACACATTTTCATTCCTGGAGCAGTTTCTATTGTGTCCCATTACACTAATGGAAATTATTGATATGGAAATTACTAGACCCTGAGCTTAAGAATGTTGATACACAATCACATTGCATTTCTTCAAGTGGTAGAACTGTTCTTGTATAATTAGCAGCAAATATTGACATGTTAGTGAAATTAGTGAATTTATTTAATTCAAAGCAAAAGAACAAGAGACATAGTTAGAAAGGAAAGGAAACACTAAATATTTTGCATAGCTATGTATGCCTTGGTAAAAATAAATGCAGTGAGTTTGGTTTTGTGTTTAATCCTCTGTGTTAAAAAAAATTCTTTAGTGTCCCTAGTTAAATACAAGAGTGTTTTAAGTTGCAGTTGCCATAAACATGACCATGTTACAGGTAGAAAAGTTAGCCCCAGGGGGGCTAATATCTGCCTGTGTTGTCCAATATGGCAGCCACTAGCCACATATGGCTGTTGAACACTTGAAATATAGCTAGTCGGAACTGAGTTATATGGTAACTATGAAATGGACACTGAATTTTGAAGGCTTAGTAAGAAAAAAAATGTAAAATACATCATTAACATTTTATTGATTACATGTTGAAATGATAGTATTTTGAGGTGTCAGTAATAATATATATTTAAATTCATTTCATTTCTTTTTTTCTCCTTTTTTTGAGTGTGGCTACTAGAAAATTTTAAATTATGTCTGTGGTTTGCGTTGTATTTCCATTGGACAACACTGGCCCAGCACTGCGCTAATAATGTGGTAGCAAATAGCCATGCAGGACAATGATATTCAGATGTAAATTACTTAAAGTTAAATATAATTTATAGTTCCGATTCTTGGTTGTACCAGTCACATGTCAAATGCTCTTGCCATGTGTGGGCCAGTAGCTAATAGCCACACCTGGCTAGTAGGACAACACAGATAGAGAAGGCTTCCATCATTCCAGAAAGTTCTATTGGAAATGCTAGTCTAGCACATCCCTAAGCAAGCACTGCCTCTCTGCTAAGCCATTGTCCGTTGAGGCTGTGATGAAATGCAATGAGAATAAATGTGTCATATTAAAGATAAAACTGTGCAAGGAGTGATAGCATGTGGCTGGCAGTAAGGATTATTAAATATGGTATTCATCCTTGGAAATAGTAACCTCCAAGTGCTGATCAGCAGAGAGCTTCAGATGTGAATTTTATCCATCGGGGCGATCACCTAATTTTGATGGACAGAAAGGATATAAATCAGGTGGAAAGCGCTGGAAACCCTTTGGATGCTTTAATAAGTTTTAGCGAACAAGAACTTCCGTGCTAGCTCTCGGACCGTCTTTGTCAGGGGTCTGGTATCTGATGTCCAAAAAAGTTAGACTACGAAACAGGGTCTACGGCCTAGTGTTGAGATAGCACCAACACTTATGCTCCTGGGCCTGCTGCCTACCCGGAGTTAAGAGGGTAAGGAGAACTGTGTGCTTAGGGGTTAGGGGGCTGCAGAATGGGGAGGCCACAGACTTTAAAGGAAGCGCTTAAGGGGAAATGTCTATAAAGTCAAGAGTCAAAATTATTTTTAAGCCAACATCCTCGGAATCACAAGCCAAAATTAATTTCCTCGGTCTCTCTCTGCCTTTGGCCGTGACCTCTTTTCCCTAGAGCCAGAGAAGGTCCAGGTGTAGTCAGAAAAATACGGGGAAGGGGGTATAGAAGTAAATGAAGGTGAGCTTCTCACTCTCTTTCTTTGGCACACACTCTTTCTCATGGTGAAGGGACATGTGTGTCCGAACACGTTTCTTTGAATGCACACAGGATAGAACTCCTCTGTAGCCTGGTTGCCTTTATTCCGTTTGTCCAGAAGGGGAGCTATCCGGAGAACTCCCCGTCGTTAGCATACCCAGTCTTCAGAGGAGGAAACTGAGTCTCTGAGTGGTTAGTTTCGCCCTTTCAGGTCACTAGCCGGTTAGTAACTAAAGCAGGATTTAAGCCCATGTCTCCCCGGAAGCCAAACTCTTTGCTGTACATCAAAATTACCTGTCCCAGGCACCCGAGGTGGGGCACAGTGGGCTTCCCTGCCGCTGGCGTGAAGGTGGGTATAAATGAGTTAATACTGTATATTGCTTCTGAGACACAGGATTTAGCCTGCGAGAGTCTCTGTGGCCTGGAGTACAGAGGCTAAGAATCCTTGTCACTGATAAATGATCTGCAGCCTCTTAATCCTGATTCCGTATTACTCATTTGCAAAGCTCTTGCCATATTTGCACTGAGCAGACTGCTCTCTCTGCCAGCTTAGCTTCTCGTGGTGGTTTGGGATTTTTTTTTTTTCTTTTAAGATTTCATAAAGCTGAGTATAAAACGGGAATGTTTTCATAAACGCTTAAGCATCTTTAGTGAAGCTAATTTATAGAATGTAAATGTTCCTCTCTGGCAATTTAAACCCAAATTCCTCAGCGGTGGGGGGTTGGGGCCGAGAAACAGGAAACTGCTTGGTTTCATTGTTCATGCTCAACAATAAAAAATTAAATGGCCTAAAAAGTGCAAGCCAGAGAGATTTTTTTTTTTAGACATTCTTCTGAATCTGAGCGCTGGTGATGAGCACAAAAATTGGATGCTTCTCATCGTTTCTTCCCGTGGGGCCTGACAGCTGCGCAGGGAACCTCTGGGTGACTCAGCCAGCACACGTGGCACTGGGCTAGGCACATGCCCGGCCCCATCCTGAAGTCAGCTTTGCCAGCAGCTGAGCTCACCGCCCTGCCCTCGGGGGCTCACCTTGGACATGGCGTGATTGGGGAGCCCGGAGCCTGGATTGGGCAAGAGCAGGAAGCCCTTCCCGCGACCCTCAGCCCAAGTCTTCAGGGAGGCTCCCATGGAGCGATTTCTGCTTCCAGCTTATATCGCCTTTCTTGTTTTAGTGTCTGTTTCTGTTTCCAAATTATGAGATGGTATGAAATCTGCCGTCGCCCTTCTCCTATGGAACCAGGGGGTATATAATATAAAGAAGTGGATATTTAATTCATTGGAAGGGGAAGTCTTTTCCTCGCTTCTTACCTATGGCTTTAGGACTTCCATCCCCTCTTTTGTCCTTTTTCCCCCTCCCCAGACCCAAACCACAGGAAACATGCTAAATCCTCTCTGAATGAGATGACTTTTTTTTTCTTTGAATTGTGCATGGCTGACACCATCCTAGTCATCAGACGAAGAGATTGTAGACACCGTATAAACAGCAGGACAAAGACAACACGAACATTTAAGGAGCGTTTTTTGGTGCCAACTCCCATATAATAGATGCCTCATCTCATCTCATTCTTACAACAATCCTGAGACCAGCACTGACGTCATCATTCCTATTTTGCAGATGAGAAAACTGAGGCTCAGAGAGATTCCGTAACCTGTCCACGGTCACACATGTACATGGCAGGGCAGGGCAGGCATCCCAGTCTGTGTCACATGTTTCTCGTGTGCCTCCGTGGGCGGCAGCTCTGCTATGCAAAGACTGCCTATGATGGGAACAGAAAGACATTCCTCAGGCTGACAGAGACAAGAAGACAAGGTAAATTCAGCTGTAGCTCCTTCCATGACATAGCTCCGTACTGGAGAATCATTGCACCGGGCCAGAATGCGGCAGGCTCTGTTCCAGCAGCAAATCCCAAAGCAGCAGTGTCTTAGCACAGCAAACGTTCATTTCTTGCTTGTGCAAAATCTACTGCGGAAAGCTCAAGCTGGACGGAGACACGGCGTGTGTGTGGACGTTTCCGCGGAGAGTCCCAGCTGAGTCCAGCCTCTGACTCATCCCATCCCAGGCACCAGACACGTGAAAGAAGAAGCCTCTAGATGATTCCTGCTCTTAACATTCCCAGGCGCCTCTGGCTCATCATGTCTTCCTAGCAAAGGCCCCGGACACCAAAGAGCAAGATAAGCACTGTGTCCTGTATGAAGTTCTGGCCCGCAGAACATCCAAGCCTTTTAAAGTGGTTGTTTTGAGGGCAGTTGCTGGGATAATCTCGGCATGCATGCTAGATTTGCCTACACTGCAGGCTGTACCTTCCGTTCACTCAACAAATATTTGCTGAGCACATGTGAAGAGCCAAACACTATTCTGGGCACATGTCAGTGAACAAACAGATTAAGAATCCTGTCCTTAGGGGTGCCTGGGTGGCTCAGTGGGCTAAGCCTCTGCCTTCGGCTCAGGTCATGATCCTAAGGTCCTGGGATGGAGCCCCGCATCGGGCTCTCTGCTCAGCAAGGAGCCTGCTTCCTCCTCTCTCTCTGCCTCTCTCTCTGCCTACTTGTGATCTCTGTCTGTCAAATAAATAAATAAAATCTTTAAAAAAAAAAGAATCCTGTCTTTATGGGGGCTGATATTTTTTTTAAAAAGATTTTATTTATTTATTTGACAGACAGAGATCACAAGTAAGCAGAGAGGCAGGCAGAGAGATGAGGAAGGGAAGCAGGCTCCCTGCTGAGCAGAGAGCCCGATGGATGCGGATGCGGGGCTTGATCCCAGGACCCTGGGATCATGACCTGAGCCGAAGGCAGAGGCTTTAACCCACTGAGCCACCCAGGCGCCCCTGGGGGCTGATATTTGATAGGGAAAATAGTTGCTGGCTGTTCCAAAAAATATATATTTTAAGTATGCTTTTCTAGTTAAAAACTAATATTCACTTAATTTGATAAAATTTGAGAAATACAAAAAATGTTTAGAAAGTGCAAAAAAAAATCCCATAGGAAATAATCATCATCATGCAGAAATAATGCTTTCTCTATTGTAGTAGCATATTCAGGATCTCTCTCTCTCTCTCCAAAACTGGAGTCAGATTATTATAGTCAGTTGTCTATCCTATCCTCTCCCCCCACCCATTTAAATAGTATTGCAAAGTGTCCTAGCCCATTTGGGCTGCTTTAAAAAAAATCCCCGAGATTACTGACTTGTAAACAACAGAAAATTTATGTCTCGCAATTCTGGAGCCTGGCAAATCCAAGATCCGTTTGCTTGAAGATTCAGTATCTGGTGAACTCCAGTCTCTGATCTGTAGATGACAACCCTTTGCGGTGTCCTCACATGGGGGAAGGGACACGGGAGCTCTCTGGGACTTCATGCATAAGGGCACTAATCTCAGCCATGAGGGCTTCACCCTTAGGACTTACTCTCCTCCCATGGCCCCCACATTTTAACACCATCACCTTGGGAGGGGAGGATCTCCGGACATGAATTTGGGTCGAGAAAACACACACATTCAGCCCAGAGCACCAACTTTTCTTCCTATGGCTAAAATATGATTCTGAATCATATTTCACAGGCTGCATCTCGTTCCAGACCATAGCCGTACTAATTATTTAACTATTCTGCAACTATTCTACATTTTAATTGATTTCAATTTTTCACTGGGGTAAGCAACGTCTTGAAGAACAACCTTGAGCATGAATCTCTGGCAGCATCTCTGATGAGCTGCTTAGAATGTAATCAGAGAAGTGGGATTACTGGTTCAAAGGGCAGGCGAATGTTCAGGTTCTTAATAAAAATTGCCGGGTTGCTTTCCAGAACGTGAGAACCAATTTACATTCTCACCTGTATTTTATGGGAATGCCGCTTTCATACTTGTGCCAGGACTCAGTGTTGGAGTGTTTCTAATCTTTGCCAATTTGTTACATTAAAGAACGGCATCTCAAGACCGGTTCACTGTCTAGATTGCTCACTAAAATGGGATTTGCCTAAACCTGAGTTGTAATCCCAGCTCTGGCACCTGGTAACCAGATAGGCCACCTTAGGAAGACTCGGTTTTCTTTCCGTCAAATGGTGATATTTATTCTGACTCCTTGGGATACTGGGTGGATACAATATGTTCGAGTTTATAAAGTGTTTAACACAGTGTCTGTCACAGAACAACAACATGGTAGCCCTTATTATGTGTGTGACAATTCAGCAATTACCAACCCATGAAGGGTTCCAGCCTTTTTTCCTTTCTCTGTGTCTTGGAGAAGATTCTGATTTTCCTTGGTTGCATTTCTCTCCCCTTCTTCTCCTCTGAAGAGGGAAAGCCATTATTTTGGGGGTTTGTGAATTAGAATCAGAAAGAATGAAAGAGAAGGACAAAGAGACACAATGGCCAAGGACAGGTCACTCAAAATCCAATGACTATCAACAAATGTTTCTGCACATGGGTCTGCTGTTGTCTGCAGGCCGGCTGATGGGGGCTGGGCTCAGCCGTGCGGTTCTACTTTGGACTGTGGGCTCCCTGGGCTTGGTTCCAAGGTTTATGCTTGATCCGGGGCCAAGCAGAAAATACTGAGATGTGCTGTCAATGTAGATCAGCTGAGCAAAAGGGGTCAAGCCAAAACCCACAAAAAACCCGAAGGCTTCGGCTCCTTTTGCATCTGCTAATATTCCATTGACCGAAGCAAGTCATATGGCCTGGTCCAGCATCAGTAGGGGTGGGAAGTCTCCCGGTCCCACAGTGTGAGAGGAAAGGGAGGGAATACGTGCTGAATGAGTGAATATAACAAATGTTTCTGGGAAATTTCAGGAAAAAGGTGCTGGAGAGTGTGCCATGTGTAAGACAGGGAGGAAAGAAAAGCAATGGTGACACATGTTGGATATATGTGAGATTTTACGAGTCAGAATCTTTTTAGCATCTGGAAGCCCCCAGTTAAACACTTGTAAATTTGTTTCGTCTGGTTGGCCCGGGCTTTATCAAATGGCACTTCCCCTTGGGATTGCCGCAAGGTGCAATGGCTTCCGTAGCGTCCCATAATGGAAACAATCACCATTGTCTCTACTTTTGTATCCCATGTGCTCTTTCTTTTTGGGTGTTGTGGACCTTTCAGGCATTTCTTATTTCTTTTTCTCCCACTCGTAGAAGACGATGGGTAGTGTCTTCCTAATCATGATTTACAAAGTCCCCACAGGAAATGTGCCCCACGTCCCTTCACCATCTCATTGAAAGGAGGGTAGACAGCACGCTTGAGAGAGCTTCTTGGACAGGAGGGCTCAGGGGCAGAGCATGAGAGCAGCCTGATGGGTCTCAGTCATGACTCAGAAGCTCCAAATTCACTTACAGAACCTTCCAGTGAAATCGAATTGGGAATGAGCACAGGGTGTGACACTGAGGAGATAAAGCCAGGAGAGCTCTAATGAGAGGAACCATGTCATTTCAGGATCTTTATCATTGAAACGGAAAGTCTCCCCTCGCCTCCCTGGAGATCATTCACCTGGAACCTGACAGGAGCTGAGCGTCTCTGATCTCCAGCTCTGCTTAGCTCTGCAGATGGCTGGCACCTCGCACAGGGAATATTACCCCACGTTCCCGGCACTACGAGGGGCTGGTTAATAAATTCATCCCAGATTGTAATTCTCGTTCGCTCTGTCAGTGGACCAATTGAACATGGACGCAGCAGCTCTGCTTATCTCTCTAAATGTCATCTGTCTTTAACGTTATCCAAAACATTTTTGTTTTGTTTCCGAGAGAATGGTGCTTTTTAAAAATTCAAGCCAGGAAGAATGATAGATTGCATCAAGGATTGCACTAAACAACAGGTCCTCAGCTTTTCCAGAGCTGTGGTTTGGAGCATCAGTAGCTTCAATACCCAATGGGCTTCCACTGGAATAATGGGCAATATATGCGCCTTTAAATATGTACATCTATTTGGGTGTTTGGGGGGTAGGGAATGGTCTGTAATTCTGGGTCAAGTCATGAGGAGACATTTTTCAGAGTTTTTAAAATCTACAGCCAGATTGGCTCTCTTTCTCTTTTTCTGTAAAAAGAAGGGAGTGTTTATATAAAATCTTCCCTACTATTGTTTCTCCCTCACTCCCCCCATCCCCAGATGGTTGCTCTTTTTTCCTTTTCGGAAGTCTCATTATAAACAATATTTTCACATGTTTAAAAGCTTAGACACAGAAGTTGGATAACTCATGTTCAAATTTCAGCCATTTGTGTGATCTTTGATAAGATAATTGACCTTTCCTTGTTTCTGTTTCTTCTTCTGAAAATGAGGAATATAATGGGACCTACCTTTGGAAAGGAAGGTACACAGAAAGCCTCTTCACTTGTCCCACATGGGCTTTGTGTTGTGGCTACAGGGGTAGGGGCTCCCCACCCTGGTGGGTCCCACCTCCAGCTGAGTGTCTCAGCTTTTCTGCCTCAGGGTCTTTTCCAAAGTGGGGCAGCTTGGAAGTGCAGAGGTTTAATGCTCAACCAATGGGGGACAGGAGTCGGTGGATGAATGTCTCATTCCCAGATTCAGAGGGATAACTTAAGGTGTGGTTTATGCGGACCCACAGCTGGGACTGAGCCTCAGTTGCCTGAAGCGCGAATCAGCTCAACAAATGCACATTTTCACTGACTTTTCTCCAGCTGTTGCCATTATTGTCCCTCCCCCACTTCTGCTTCTTGGGATTCCCTCCTGATAAACTGCTTGCACCCAAGTCCTTGTCTCAAGCTCTGCTTGAGGGGATCCCAACTAAGAAAGCTCCCAATAAATATTTGCTGTTATTAGTCTCATGGAAAAACCTTTCTATTCCCAAGAAAACTAATGCTGGAAACAAAATTCAAGATGCACCTTTTTTTTTTTCTCATTTGATGTTTTTTTTTAATTGAAAAATTACACAAACTGATAAACATTGCTTCATTTTCTACACATTTGGCAAATCATATGAAATACTGGAAACTCATGGAAATGATACTTCTTTTCCTTTCCTGGCACTTCTCACTCTTGCTTGGGGGAGGAGCTGGGCCGCTGGCGTAATGTACGAGGCACTCTGGGACACAGTGCTATTTGCCAACTGGTCCAGAAGTGGCTTTTTTCCTTTTTTAATAATTTTTGTTTTCTGACAATTGGCTATCTATATTGATTTGTGCTGCCTGGATGTCAGTCCTGGTTGTCAAGATTGGCATTAAATTCTCCAAACTCTTTTACCCAATTCCCTTTTGATCCCAAATACTGTCATTGGCAGGACCAGTGAGGATGAGGATTCCAGCCAGTGACCATAGAACATCTTTCCCCCTCAATGCAAAGCCAACTGGCCCATACCAGTATCAACTTTGGCTTCATTGGCACCATGCTGGGACGTTCAAGCCAACTGGCCTACGTGGACAGCTTCTAGCATTACCACAGTCTGATCTCTTCCCCCCTGGAAATTTTCATTGTAATTACTCTGGAGTTTTGTTGTGATCAGGCTCACAGTTATGTGGCAGGGAGCTGAACATTGTGGGGTGAGTTGGCATACTTCTTTGGTTGGGCTAGCATGGGCAAATGTCCTCCTTGCAATCCTCTTATAAATTCGATCCCTCCCTGGCTTGGCCACAAAGACACAACCAATGCCAAGGTGACTTTATTATGTGTATCCTGGAGCATATTCCCATTTGAGTATGTAGCCCTGTTTCCTGGAATTATTATTTCTGGTAAGATTGGGGTTGATTTCGGGCTACCTATTATTTTTCCAGCTGAAATGTTTTATTCTTCATTTGACCATTTCATGAAGCTTTGTGAAAACACCCATTTCCCTCTCAGAAGGTCATTTTAGAAGGTGTTACTGCTCTCAGCTTCTCCCTCTTCCAGGCCATGGTGGTATACAAGAACAGACCGGTTGCCGCTCTGACATTACTGACTATAGAACTTTGTGCTTAAAACTGGATTTTTCTGAGCTCTTGTTTCCCCACCTGTAAAGTGGGAATAAAAATAAGGGAAAAGGGATCATGCAAATCAAAGTATGAAGCACTCTAAGATCTTTTCTTATTCAGAAAATATGGAAGGAACTTTCACCATATTAGCCATAGTTCCCGGCCTTAGGAAGCCATAGTTCAGTGGGGGAAAGAACACATAGGCAATTTTAATGGGCAATTATGATCAAAATCATAAGTCCTATAAACAGGGCTGAATACAGGGTGTTACTAGAGCACTTGGGAAGGAGGCTTAACTCAGTCTTGAAGGCACACGGAATGCTTCTTGGAAAAAACAAGAAGATTAGGAGTTACTACTAATAATATTTAGTTAGAATTAGTAGGGTGCTTACCATGTGCCAAATGGTATGCTAAATGCTACTTCATTTAGATATCACAATTGTGCCTATCTCATAGGGGTCTTTACCTTCATTTTATAGTTGAAGAAGCGAGCTCAGAAAGGTTAAGTAAATTACCCAAGAACACACAGCGAAGTGGCATGGTCAGACTTTGAATTTAAGTTTGATTTTGGAGCCTTTGCTTTTATTTTTATTTTATTTTATTTTAATTCAAGAACCCTGGCTTTTCACAAAACAGATTTTGCAAATCTGTTCGTGCCAGGTCCCTGTTTAAAATGGACCGTTTGTGACTTCCTAATGTTCCTAAAATTCATAGGATAATGACTAAACTTATCGTGACCTTACCATGACCAAGAGTCTCCTCCTCACTCCTCTGGTCTCACCTTTCAGCTCTCTCTCTCTCTCTCTCTCTCTCTGTCCCCGACCCCCATGATGGTAAACCTTAGCAGTAGCCCATGAAGAACACACCCGGCTAAGTCCGAGCTGGTCCTGTGGGCAATGGAGGCCATGGAGGTTTCTGGCAGATTGAGAAGGTGCAAGAAAAGATCTGAAATTTTAGTTAGGAGAGAGTAGAAGCACTCCAGCCACAGGTGCATGGGGGACCCAAGGAAGGGAGGAGCGGGAGGAAAGAGAAGGGGTCAGTTGGAATCAAGAATCATTCAGTAGGTAGACTATACAAATGGTAAGTGATGGTGTTAGGGAGAGAAGGAATGCAAGGGGTCCATGCGGATTTCTGGTTTGAACAACAGGGGAAAAGGTCCTACCTACATTTAAGGAGCTATGATTAATGCCTGACAGAAGGAAACAGAAGCAAAAAACACAGTTCCACAGCGTTTTCATCATACGTATGCTGAAGGGTCCTGGAAATTGTAAAAAATTTCCCTTCCTGGTCTTTTTTGTTCCCTCCCTTCCACACTGGGTGCAGGAATTCACTGAAAACTCGGCAAAAACAAAACAACAACAACAAAGAACAAGCTTTTTCTCTGCCCCCCCACCCCCCGGCCCCATCCCACAAGTTGAACTACAAACCCACACAGCAGCAGTTCCAGATCAGGCAATCATAGAGCTCTCAGAATTACGCTTTTAAACATTAAAATCAATCAAGCCCAAGGAACCTAGCTCGAAATGAAGGGGTGTTTCAAAGAAGTAGGTTGAGGTGCTCTGAGAAAAAACAACCTACATTATTAAAGCAGAGTTTTCACAGTGCGAGGGCGGGGGAAAATGTTCCAATAATGTCCGGTTAAAAATGTAAATCTATTTACCTTTCAGATGGTTTCTTGTGAGTGCTCTTGTTCAAATCTACTGCTTACCCTTTTGTCTGTAAAAAGTGAGTTACTTGGAGAAGGTAATCAGACTTGGGCAGGCTGGAATCATTTTCTCACATTTGTCACTTAGTATCTCCTATGACTTTTGCCTCGTTAGTTAATTACTGTATGAATTTCCCTACTGAAAAGGGAGATCTTATTCAGTCTTGGGTTCTTTTCAGAAATCAAGTGTCAAATGTTCATGTCGCTTAAAAAAATGGTTTCTCTCTTCTCTCTTCCTGTCTTCCCCTCCTTTCTTGACCCTGTAGTACATTTGTCATAAGATATTATGACATTAAAATTGCTTTTGTATCAATCGACTTGGATGCTTAGAATATAAGGTCATCAGGGTTTGGAGGCAGAATTAGTCTGATAGGGAAACTCGAAAGAAAAAAGTGCTTCCTAAGTGAGTGACCTTCAAGTGATTTATATTCAATGGTGACATAAGGAACACCGGTGGGCCATATGTTCATTTGCTAAATAAAATATTATCTGCAACAGTGGTGTTCAAAAGAAGTGCGTTGTGAACCTCAAGTGCAAGCCGTATATGAGGTTAAAATTTTTCCAGCTTCCACATTAAAAAAGCAGAAAGAAACCAGTGGATGGGTGCCTGGGTGGCTCAGTTGGTTGAGCGACTGCCTTCAGCTCAGGTCATGATCCTGGAGTTCCTGGATCGAGCTCCACATTGGGCTCCCTGCTCAGCAAGTGATCTGCTTCCCCCTCTGCCCTTCCCCCTCTCAAGCTCTCTCTTTATCTCTCTCTCATTCTCTGTCTCAAATAAATAAATAAAATCTTAAGTGGAGTTAACTTTAATATTATTCTATTTACTTCCATATATCTAAATATTATATCTCAACATGGGATTTTATGGAGATCTTTTTCATTCTTTTTTGTACTGTCTTTGAAATCTAGTTTGCATTTTATACTTTGAAGTGTCATAATTCAGAATAGACATATTTCAAAGTTCTCAGTGCAGTTCCATGCAGCCAACTGTAGCTGCTGGTTACGACATTGGACACCGTAGACCTGTACAGTCCAAGGACGATTTTCTTCTCAAGGTAATAGACCAACAGTAGGCTTACACATTTAATGAATCCACCTTTTCTCCCCTAAGAAAGAAAAAAAAAATGGGCCTGCTATGAAACCTGGCAAAATGGTTCTGATGATAAATTGCAGGTTAAATTCATTTTCATATAATTGTTTCTTGATTCCAGGACTGGTCACAAGTGAAAAATCACCCTCTTAAGAGTATAGACAACTTCATTCAAGGGACAGTAAAACCGAGGCATTAAAATAAATAACAAGCTGCATGGCTGGGCTTTTTTTTTTTTTTTTTAATGAGTGGTAAAAATTTTATCCTTTCAGATGATGCAATATTTTCATTAGTAAATGTCAGTAGATCCCTCTTCCATAGCCTGGTGACTATATTAAAAGTGACTTATGAGAATTCTGTTGGCTCCCAGCAGGATTTTTCTGTAGATTAGTCTGATATTTTAAAAAAGTATATATATTATATATATATGTATACATACATATATATGCACACACACACACACACACACACACACACACAAACACACAATTTGGCAGCTCTGGATGACTTTAATTTCTAGCTGAGAGAATTGGGAGAACTCTCCTGCTCAGCATTTTGGTGGTGGTGGGGACTATAATAATTAGATGCATTCAGAAAAGTTTTCCAGGAGTTGAACTGTGTTACATAATAAATCAAATTCTTTTTGATGTACTGAGCATCTTAACCCTTCTAGCCCTAAACCCACTGAATGCAGTACCCATCAAGCTGCAAACACATTCTGAGTTTTATGAATTGGAGATTTTTTTGTTTTGTTATAGAAGGCAGTAAGGTTCAGCGCAGTGTTATAGAAATTCTTTGGAATCAAAAGGATCTGGCTCTGAATTCCCACTTTCCCTGGGTTATTTTGGGCCAGTGACTTGAACTTTCTGGGCCTCAGATTCCCCATATGTGCAAAGAGGATGGTAATCTCTAACTGGGAAGTTGTTGTGGATGTAAATGTGATCATGCATGGATGATGTCTGAAGCGGCCCCTGGACCAGCGGTGGTTCTCTCACACAGCCTTCCACAGGCCAACAGGTGAGATGCAGGGACGTTAAGTGTTCATAGACTCCGTGTTTATGGTGGTCGAGCTGTCAGCCAGAGCTGTGGTCTCATCTGAAGGCTTGACTAGGGGAAGATCTGCTTCTATGCTCACTCACGTAATTATTGGCAAGGTTTCGTTCTTTCTGGACTGATGGATTCAGGGCCATAATTCCTCACTGGCTGTTGGCTAGTGGTCTTTACTGTTCTTGGCCACTTGAACCTTTCCAGAAGGCAGTTCACCAAAAGGCAGCTGGTAAGCAAGAGGAAGAGAGAGAGAGGCAGACAGACAGACAGAAGGTAAGGGTGGAGAATAGGACCCCAAGTGATCTAATTTTGGAAATAACATCCTATATGTTTGACAGTATTCTATTTGTTAGAACCAAGTCAGTAGGTCCAGCAGCACCCAAAGGAGGGGATGACACAGGAGTGTGAATCTGAGGAAGGGGGTCGTTGGGGCCATCTGAGAGGTTGCCTACCACAGATGGCTGCAACTCTCACCCTCACATTTCCTGGTTTTCCTTCCCCCTCACAGGTAGGTCCTAAGTCAGAAGAGCTGAAGAAATGGGAGCTCTGGGCCAGGAGCTCTGGGACATGCTTCCCACAGCCCTTATGATACCAGAGGTTACACTACATGCTCATTGCTCCGTTTGATATGTGTCTGCCTCCCCAGTTAGACCATGAATCCTATGAAGATGGGGACAAGGCATTGCTCACTGCAGCAATCCAGAGCCTAAAGTGTGCGTGACACAGAGCTGGTTCTCCAAAAATGTTTGTCCGATAACTAAGGAAAGGAGTAAGGATTCCTTTGCTTTATACAATGACTCTAGGAGGCAGGTGCAACTCTTATGCCCATTTCACAGGAAACTGAGGCTTAGAGTGACTTTCTCAGGCTCACAGAGCTAGTAAGCGGTGGGACCTAGGAGTTCAGGTGTATCAAACCGTCTCGAAGCCTGTTCCCTCAGTCACCTGACTCTGTGGTCTCCTGATTATATGTTGGAGGTCATGTGTGTGTGTGTGTGTGTGTGTGTGTGTGTGTGTGTGCGCACGCGCCTGGTGTTTTCAGAAAAGAAATAGTGTCTTCTTCCACCACGTAGTCTGTCAGTGGGAAGCGTCCCCCCAACCCCCACCCATCTGGAGTGCAACAAGCCTTCCATGGGTCAACCTTCAAGTGAATTTCTGTGTTCTTCACACACGAGAGAAGAACGGAAATCGCATGAAGGAAAGGGGCAGCACAGAGCCGGGAACATGGAGACCCCATGAAACCATGTGCCACAGAGGGGAGTCTGGGGTAGAACTTCTTCTCTGCCTGAACTTTACAAAGCTAATGAAGCAATATGCCTCCTTGTTTGCAGTAAACTTTTTGTAAATATGGTTTTTCCTTAGTCCTTTCAGTGGTTCTGTCTATTCACGTCTCTAGATGGCTCCAACTCTTCTTCAAGTTTGAAATGGTCTTTTGGAAAGGTGAAAGGCCTGAATCTTAGAAGCTTTGGAAGAAAGGTAGTGATGATGACAATAATAGAAAAATAAACCATGGTAACAACCAAACTAACAAGTATTGAGTGCTTACAATGTACTAGGCAAAGTTCTAAGCGCTTTCCATGTATGTGTTCATGTAAAACATCCTATAGAACCATGAAGTCAATCCTATGGATGATCTTCAAGGCAGATGTACTAGTTATCTATTGCCACATAGTGAATTATCCTGAAAGTTAGTAGCTTAAAGCCACAATACACGCTTATGATCTCTGTTGGCTTCCCTGGATCAGGAGTTTGGGAATGGCTGGCGGGGTCTCCCTCAGGATGTCTCCTGAAGGCTTCTTTCCTCTGAACGCTTGGTTGGCGCTAGAGACTTGAACCATTCCAAAATGGTTCATTCCAATGGCAGGCAAGTTGGCAGGACACTCAACTCCTCCTCATGTGGTCCTCTCCACAGGGCTGCTCCAGTGTCCTCCCCGTGTGGTGGCTGCCTTCCAGAGCCAGGCATCTAAGACCCAAGGAAGAAGCTGCTTTGACCACTGTGACCCAGCCTTAAAAGTTACCCAGCATCACCTCCACAATGTCCATTGGTTGCAAAGGCCATTCTTTGGGGGAGGAAACTGTGCAGATGTGTGGATACCAAAAGGCTCATCTTTGAGAGCCATCTTGGAGACTGGCCACCACAGCCGCTACGTTGTAATATGAACCATGATCACAACCTTTTCTTAAGCAATTTTTAATCTATGTTTTCTTGAGCCATTACTGTGTGCAAGGTATGTGCCAAAGAGTTGCCATACATGATCTCATTTCATCTTGAAAGCAGCCCTAAAATTCAAGTGTTCGTGTTGTGCCTGTTTTACCCACAAGCAAATGGAGGCTCCAAAAGGCTAATAACCTGCTCAAGGTCACAGAGTTAGTGTGTGACAAGTGGAAAGAGCCCTGGAGCCCATGCCAGACACCGGGGCTCAAGCCTAGCTTGTGCGTTTTACCCGTGATGTGGCCAGGACTGCCATGTGCAGTGATGGGAGAATGGAGGGAGCTGGAGAGTGTTATACCGGTGACCACAGAGGAACCAAATCCCTTTGTCCCTCTGTCAGCAAAGGGAAGCCATGTTGAAAGCACACGTCCAAGGACAGAGTGTGTCACTTGGTAAGTAAGTAACAAACGCAATCTGGTTTTGATTTTTATTAAACCAACTGTGAAAAAGTCTTGCAGCTGGCCCTCTGTGACCTGAACAATTAGCATTAGAACCCATCGTGTTTTCCAGAAACCGAATACCCTGTATGTTTGACGGGATTCTAAAGAACTGGGAAAGAGGAGAGTAATGAAGTGTAAAGAGTCATTTTACTTCGTGCGCAGTGTATATGGTGAGGGGGTTAGGACTGCTTCAGTATGAACACAATTGAACTTAAAGAGAGTTTTGCATTTATTCGAATCATTTCAAGGACATTAGTACATTTAAAAGAAGTGTGTGTATGTGTGAGAGAGAAAGGAAAGAAAGAGAGACATGTGGAGAGTAAGCTAAGGACACGAAATCATTCCTAAAGTTGAAGTTCATGTGCCCAAAAGGAACCTAGGGAAGTAAGAACCATGGCAGTGGGTCAGATCCATTGTCCTATATTCCTAATAGTTGAAGGCAAATGAGCAGCTGACAGAGAAATTACTTACCTTCTGGGGTATCGCTAGCAAAAGCTAGGGGCTTCTGGAAAAAATGCACATACCCACTTATACCTGGAGTCTTGCACACAATTTTAGGAACTTTAAAACTCCCTGAAGTCCATGGGATAGTCTCTCTACTGTTCATGGATTCCAGGATACAATCCCTGAGTGCTAAGTGTTTTAGGGAATTTATTTGTATTTTCCATACTAGACAAACTACTTTGTAATATGGCATTTGTTCAACTTTTCTACATCCTATCACATTTTCTCATTACTTTGAACTGTCATTGGTATTTTTAAATTTTGACCTGATCCACTTTAGCTGTCATATTTCCAGACGATAGCTGACAATTAAAAAGTCACTGAATCTCAGCCAACCTCCAGCTGGCCTCCAATGCAGCCCCAATGTGATGTGGGATTCCTGGCTACAATCTCCCTGACTTGTCATCCCAGCAGCCACACCCTCTGGACTCCTCCAAACAGGTACGACTTATACACAGCATAACTCACTCGCCCATTTTAGGTGTGGCTTTTAGGAATGCAGTCTCATAGGTTTTGACAAATGTATAAAGTTCCTTTTGATTTAATCGCTCTAGTTTAGCTTCCCTCCTCCGCCCAGGTCTTATGAATGGTATCATACAGAATATACCCTTTGGGGCTGGCTTCTCTCTTTTAGCGTGCTTTTGATATTCGCTCATGTTGTTCCATTAAACGATATAATAAAATTTGTTTATCCACTCACCGGTCGATGGACGCATGAGTTATTTCCAGTTTTTGGCAATCGTATTAGTTTTTTTTCTCCTTTTTGGGGGGTGGGTTGGGTGGGTGGACTTTTTGGGGCAGCAGGACTCCTCTGCATACCGACTGTGCCAAGTTACACAACGTTGCACATTTGGGGAGGGTGAAGGGATGGAGAGCTGGGCACAAAAGTGTCACTGCATTCTTCCACCATCTAAATCCTTTGGCAGTTTTCACTAATGCTTCTTGGAGCTCCAACTGCATTCGAGCAGCTGTTGTTTTGCATCTGGGCGCATGCCTTTGCATTTTTTCTTTTCCACGAACTGGGGCCCAAATGTTCCACGGGTATAGGCATTCAAGATCCAGATGAAATAACTCTCTTAAAGGTGCTAGCTTCCCTCCACCACGTGTGGTTCTCAGAGAGCAGTCTCAAAACCACCTAGACGCTGGTCAGAAAAGCAGAATCTCAGGCCCCACCCTAGACCTACGCAGAGTCCACGTTTTAACAACCCCAAGTGTGTCAAACGCGTAGTAAAGTTTGAGAAGACCTGGTCCCCGTATTCCACTCTCGCTACTAAAATAAAAATGCATGTTTTCTCATAATATTTGGCCCTTTCTTCCAAACTTTTTCTGTCCCTCCCTGGAGTAAACTAATTTTGTAGCCGAGTAAAGAATTCCAGCTTGGGTCTGGGGGAGGGGGTGAGCGCCGCATCGTCGAGGATGGAGGAGCTCAGGGAGGAGAGAGAACAGGGAGAGGAGGCAGAGAACAGAGCCCGGGCTGTTGGGAGATCCTCGCAGCCCAGGCGGGTGGCGGCGAGGCCGAGGGGAGCCGGGGTGCGGCGGCCCCCTCTGCGGCCCGCTCCGGCCGCGCACGCGGGACAGGGCGCGGGCGGCGGCGCGCGGCGGGGCGCGGGCCAAACTCTGCCGAGAGCGGCCGGCGGCCGAGCCGGGGCGGGCGGGGCGCGCGGGCGG
>ML106048.1:38208-58147 GCA_003697995.1 Taxidea taxus jeffersonii | reverse complement strand
GGGCCCAACCCCCAGGGTGGGAGGGGGCACAGCACCCGTGGTAGGCCTCTCCACCCAGCAAGACCCACGTATGCTGGTGCTGACCCTCAGGCCGGGTGCGCCCCTGCCTGCCTGAGCCCCCCTGCAGGGGGTGGATGACAACAGTTACTCCTGATGAAAACACTGGCTGTGTACTAGGACTTCAGATCCATCACCTCCTTTCAACCCCACTGGCATGATGACAGGGTGCAGCCGGGAGGCGTAATGGCGACATTACGACTCTCTGGAGCCCGGAGAGCCTGGTCCAAATCCCCAAACCACTTCTGGCTGTGAGACTCCTCCGGCCCTGCTGGGGACAAGGGCAGGGCCCAAGCAACAGCCCAATGGGAACAAAGCTGCTCAACCTCCTCAGCCCGGGGCACAGCCCCAGTAAGCCTGAACTCCTCATCACCAAGCTGTAAGTCCTAACTCACAGATGGGGAAACTGAGGCCCAGCTGGCAAGCCACACATGCCTGGTGAGCAGGAGGAGGGCCATAACCCCCAATGGATCATTCCAGGAGCGGGACTCAGGGTTCAAGGCCAAGGCTGCTGGACTCTGACTTCCCCTTTTCTACTAGAGGATGCTGCAAACACATTTTGGCAGTTTTTCCCCATCTTACAGGCGTCCTCAGTTCAGTGGGCCGGTGGGCTGCAAGGCCAGTGGAGGGTAGGACAGGAGAGCAGAGCCTGGAGCCTGACCCATCCCCCTGGCTGACCCCCAGGAGCCCTCACCCTGCCTCACCAAGTCCCCCTTGTCTCTCCCCGACCCGCGCAGGGCGGTCAAGTGAGCAGCGGAATACCAAGTAATTAAGTCAGTGTACACCATCCGGGCGCCCAGGAACACTGTGGAGTTTCCCTTTTATGTTTATAGCAATTGTATGAAAATGTGCAACATGGAGCGGCACCAGCTGACAAATGAGACGAAACAGACAGGATTCCGGGCCGGCTTTTTTCCGGGCCTGATTGGCATTAATTGTGAGCGTTTACAAAGCACAACTCGGCGCCTGACATTTGCTTCAAGCGAACATTTCCTTCTAATAGTTTTAATGATTACAACGGGAGCTGGTGATCACTGCCGGGTGGGGAATGGGCTGCCTGGTGCCTGGCCTGGGCTCCTGCCGGGGGTCTGACCAGGCTGTGCTTGCCCGGGGCCCAGGGGTCCCACTTTCCCCTGCCACCTGTTGCGGGAGGGCTGCGCCAAGTACCAGGCCTGGGGCACCGGGTCCCCTGTGTGGGGCCTGGGTGCAGGCACACACTGCGCCCCCAGCTCAGAAGCTGATGGGGGAACCCACAGGCACGGTGATCCTGGGTGCAGACCTGGGGCAGAGGGAGGGTGGGGGGAGGAGGAAGAGCCATGAGATTTGGCTGACCTGGCTCTGAGGCTGGGGGGCCTCAGGTGCCTCATCTCATGACATGGGGTAGGAAGGACCCCACAGATGCTGGCAGCTGTCTTTGCCACATGGCCTTGGCCCAATCCCACCCCCACTCTGGGCCCATCCTCCTTCACCTACAACACGAGCATCAGGGACTTGGTCAGCCGGTCACACCTCCATGTTCTGGTCCCAGCTCCACGAACTTGGGGGAGCCCCTTGGTCTGAGCCCATTTCCCTCAATTGCAGAACAGAGTTCAGAATGCCCGCAGGCTGCAGACTGGTTCCTGGACTCCAGCAGAAAGGGTGCAAAAACCCTGAATCTCTGGCCAGCCAAGAGCCTGTGGCCCATTTCCTCCCGGAGAGTCCTCCCAATACCTCACTGGCTCACATGTCCACTCAGACCTCAAGTGTCCTGCTTAGGAACCTAGGAGGAGGAGCGCCTGGGTGGCTCAGTTGGTTGAGCAGCTGACTCTTGATTTCAGCTCACGTCATGATCTCAGGGTTGTGAGATCGAGCCCTACAACGGGCTCTGTGCTCAGCGTGGAGTCTGTTCAAGATTCTCTATTTCCCGGCTCCCTCTGCCTCTCCCCCAACTCAAGAACGTGTGTGCTCTCTCTCCCTCTCTCTCTCTCTAAACAAATGAATAAAATCTTAAGAAAAGAAAAGAAAAAGTCACCTGGGTGGTTCAGTCGGTTTAGCGTCTCTACCTTCGGCTCAGGTCATGATCCCGGGGTCCTGGGATTGAGTCCCACACTGGGATCCTTGCTCAGCGGGGAGCCTGCTTCTCCCTCTGCCCACTCCTACCCCCGTGCCCACTCCCTCTCTGACAAAATCTTAAAAAAAGAAAAAAAAAAAAAAAGAGAACCTGGGAGGACATCACTAACAAACGCAAAGACCCTCCCTTGAGGACAAGTTATGACAGTTTTGGATGCACTTGGGATGCATTATCCTACTGACTTCTCCCTATTCTACAGAGGGAGCAACTGAGGCCAGTGAGGGAGAAATGAAGTCTCCCAGTTGGGATGAGGTGGCCCAGCCATGGAAGCCCCTTCTGAGGGCCTGAGGAGGGCTGACCCCGCAAGTGGGGCTCAATGCCCCAGCTGGGCTGGCAGGAGGCCCAGCCCACCCAGAGGAAGGGAATCTGTAGGGCCTGGACAGCCCCATCCTGCTGGGCTGGAAATGGAAGGGGGTGTCCCTCATCCGCGAGCCCCACACACTGCTCTTTCCCACATCCCCATCAATGCGGGGCACAGCCATACCCCATGACAGGTCGCGCTGTAGAGGCCAAACAGCATCAGCGAGGTGGCTGCGAAAGGCCAGCGGGTCCTCGGACAGCTACACGGCATGTGCAAAGGCCCAGAGCTGTGGAAGACCCCCAGGGGTTCAAAATGCTGGCAGTTTGCAGAGGCAAACTGGGTGGTGATCAGCAGTCGCCCCTGTCCCGCCCCACCTGCCCCCTGACTTTGCCAGGCCCACTCAGCAGGAAGCCCCCGGGATGCGTCCCTGCTCTGTGCTTAGCTCCAGCCACCAAAACCTTGGCAACCATTCCATTTGGAGTCAGTTTGGGGTGTGGGGCAGGGAGAATTTTTTTTTTAAATTGGGATTTTTTTTTTCCCTTTTGCATATGGTGGCACAGATGGGCCCATGATCCATAAAAACTGTTTGCAATTAAACTCCCACTTTGCATGGCTGGATTAGTCAGTTGTTTGAACCTCGCGTTGGGGTTCCACACGGCCGGGGCGATGGGGTTCGGGGCAGGGTGAGGCTGGATGCTGCAGGATGGGCGGAGGCCCAGGAACCTGCTCTGGGCGTGGGGCCCAAGCTGATGGGGTATCATGACAGCCCCGCCAGCTCCCTCTCTGGGCATCCCCCAGCCCTCGCCAGGACTCGGAGTATGGCCAGGCAGCTGGGGTGGGGCTTGGCAGGGTTTCCCAGCCCGGCGGAGACTTGGCCCGCGCTGGGTGCCCCGGCTGCAGGGGTAATGAGGGGGGAGAGGGAGGAGCTAATCACCCCTCAGCTCTGCCAGAGCCTGGGTCTGGGACAAGGACAGGCAGCAGTGTGGTCAGGCAGTATGAGCCCGCACAGGGGGTCCAGCAAGCAGAGTGCAATGGCAGGTCCGAGGTTGAGGAGCCAGAACCACTGGCCCAGTTGGCAGAAAGTTCTAGGATGGTGCCAGGAAGAACTGCCAGGAGCCAGCAGAACTGGCTCCTTCCTCGTCCCCAGGGGAACTGGCCCAGTCTCCCTAGGCCTCTGTGAAGCAGGCAGGGAAATCAAGGCAGGCACTGAGAATATCTCAGGGGCCGGCTGCCCTTGCCGAACCAATAGGCTCTGACTTCGGGAGTTTTTTTTGGAAGGCTTCTAGAATGGAGGCAAGGGGCCTGCACCCCTTTTACTACTCTTGGCCTCAAAATGCCAGCCTACCCTGCCCCCTCCTTCCCCCCCAGCTGCCACCCGGGGATGCTTGCTTGTTTGGGTTCACAAATGCATCATTTGGCTTTGGGAAATCCTGAGATCGCTAATAATTGTTCCCTGATGAAAAGAAATAAGGCCCTGATGCCCCCTTCCCCCCGCCCCTTCCAAGCTGGGAAAGAAAAGTCATAAAAATAGCTTGTTATCTCACCTATTGAGGCTCCGACTGGATGTTACTGCTAATTGGGTATAACATCCTTGTCTTGTTCTCTCAGAAGCTAAATCAAGAAAGCGCCACTGCTGCGCACTAATTATATCTCCGGCCTGCAGCCCGCAGCTTGTCTCTCCCTTTACTGAGTTAAAAAATGGTCACGAACCTTCATCTTTTATCCCCCCAAGCACCGGGTCCAGGCTGCCCGCCAGCCGTGGACAGCCAGGCGGGGAGGTCGAGGCGGGGCTGTGGGGACCGGCTGCAAGGTGTGGAGTGCCAAGAGGGAAGCGGGGGCCCCGGTATCGGCCTGGCTGGCTGCCTCCCTCCGCCACCACCCCAGGCCTCTGGTCTCTCCTCCGCTGGGAAGTCAGGAGCATGTCAGCCCAGGGAGCATCCATTCACTTATTCATTCAACGCTGCTTCAGGCAGACCAGGGGTAGCCCCAAGCACCAGCTAAGCTCACCGTGGGTTCGAGGAAACACTGAATAAATACACCGAGATGGGCCAGGAGCGTTCCTCTGCTTAAAAAGCTGCCACAGTTCCCTACCATGGAGTCCAGAGGCCAAGACCAGCCCTGGCTCCTGTCACAGTCCCCCATGTCTCCATTTTCCAGCCACGTCCAGCCACATTATAGGTCCCTCAACCCACACTAGGTCACTCCTGCCCGCCTGCCTCTCTCTGAGCTGCTTCTCATGCTGTTCCCTTCACCCAGAGGGGGCCCCGCCCCTTTTTTAGAAGGACCAGCTCTGCCTGTCAGAAGCCCACCAGGGCTTTAACAACACCTCCTCCAGGAAGCCTGCCTTGGCTGCCTGCCACACTTGAGCTGGCTTTAGGCTGTAGACCTTGAGACCTGAGTGTGAACGTCAGCACGGCTGCTCATTAAAGTACACTACCCTATTCTATTTAATGGTTCTGAGCCTCGATTTCCTCATCTCTAAAATGGGTTAAGATTTCTTCCTAGAGGTGCCAAGAGGTACCAATACAGGTGTTCTGCAGAATGATGCAGAGGGTATCCATGAAGGACTGAGCTCTCAGGAAGAGCTCAGTAAAGGCTGTTACTATTATGCAGGCGGAATGCTTTTGGAATCCACCCAGAGCACTTGAAATGAGCATGCACTGGGCCACACAGACACAGGTCTCTCTGGGAGCTGGAGGAAGGTAACGGGACTCTTATACTTCAACAGATCCTGCGACCGCAGAACCACCTACATCCACGGAGAAGACCCCCCCGGTGTCCCTCATTCTGGTACCATATGGAGATGGGCCGGGAGAGACCTCTGAGCTCATCAAGGCCAGGCAGGCAAGCAGGCTTCAGCTCACAGGCCCCACTGACTGATTGAAGCTGCCTGCCCAGAGCCCTGGAAAGAACCCAAGGTCAGGGGAAGAACTCAGCAGGGGAAGAGGGCGGCAATTGATTGGCGATGTCTGCCAAGGGCACAGCGGTAGAAGGCAAGCCAGGCCTGCCACAGATATGCCATCCTTGACATTTTACAGAGGACGCAGCTGAAGCTGGGCTGGGGTGGCAGGTAACTTGAGCTCAAGGTCGTGCATCTCATAAGGAAAACAGCTGGCCTAGAACTGGGTCCCCTAGGCCCCTGCCCTAGGATCCTCCTCACCCCACCCAGTCCGGCGCCCTCCCAGGAGGAAGACAGGCAGAAGCTAGCACGGATAGCCAAGGGGATTCTGCTGATCTGCCAGTGTGCCCCTGGCTGTCATTTTACCTTGCTGAGCCTCAGTTTCTTCATTCACTCAACAGGGATAAAAATACCTTTCCCACAATCATAGGAGGATTAAGTGAGAGAATAAAGTGTCAAAGCAGGAAGCTTAGTCTGGGGCACAGCAGAGGCTGGCAGTGTCCTGTGAGCCCCATAATAGGCAAAAAGGGTTTAGACAGAAATCTCCAAGATTGGCCGTTGAAAATCCCTCCTCTTCCTCCTCCTCCAGGGAGCCCTCCCTGGTTCTCCCAGCTGGTAGTAATGGTTTCTGCCTCTGATTTCCTAGCCTGCTTTGAGAGACTGGAGCCCCGAAGGGCAGGGGCTGTATGTGGCCTGTCTACCGCAGTGCCCCTACCCCTGGCACGGTGCCTGCACACTGAATTCTTGTACTGTGGTGACTGACCCGCTGCACTGTAATGGGGTTCTGAGACCTCACCACCTTTTAAGGCGACTGGGCATGCTCACTTCTGCGTCCCCAGCACCTGGCAGGGAGCCTGGCACAGAGCAGTGAGCTCTCTGAATGAACGGATGAATAAAGAGTAAAAATAGCAGGTCCTGTTTACTGCCCGCTCGCTATGGGCTCCTGCCAAGCCTCACAGCTGCCCTCCGATGTGGACCCCCGGGCCATGTGACAGATGAGGAGAGGGAGGTCACACAGACGCTGAGGGACAGGGCCAGGCTCCCAGTTCAGGGCCCAGGGACTGCAGGCTGGAAGGCTGTGCCCCTCCACCTCTCGTGATGCCAAGCTCAGACCTGGCCCCTGTGGGGCAGCCGCCCCCGCCTTGGCAGCGAATCCTGGAGCAGACAGCTGGCGGCTGGACCGCCCTCCTCCTCCTCTTCCTCCAAGGGAGGCCCCTCCTCCCCACAGACTCTGGGTCATTAAGTTCTGCATCATTAAGTCCCCATCCCCGGGAGCCTGTTCACAGCCAGCCTCGGCCTTACTCCCTGACCTCCCAGGCCTTTGTCCCCTGTGCCCTCTGCACAATGGCAGGGGCTTCCCAGGGCCCCAAACAGCTGCTGTGGCGGGGATGCGGGTTTGCTGTGGGGCCAGGGTGACCGACTGGGGCCTGTGCTTGAGCCCACCCACTTCTGAAGGGCTCCGACTCACCCAGGGAACTCTGCACACTTAAGCGCATCCCACCCGCAAGCCTGGGGGCAAACTGCCAGTACTTCCTTGAACTGATGAGAAAAGTGAGGCCCAGAGAGGCAAAGTGACCCGTCTGAGGACACAAAGCCAGTGAGAGTGCAGGAGCCCAGGGTTCATGGGCAATTCCGAAGGCCCTGCAAAGGTTGCCAGGCTGACCTCTCTGCATCCAGATTTGCTGGCTTCAGGTTGTTCTTCCTCTAGACACATCAAGTACTTAGCTCAGCACTTGAGGCCCTGCACACTCTTAGTTTTTCTCCCTTTACCTTTTCCCTCTTATAAGCTCCCCCTGCCCTTCCTGGTCATGTCCTCGAATCTCAAGTCCCTCTGCCAGCAACATCATCATTTACTCCACGCTGGGCAGATCCACCCGGTCCTCACATCCAAGAGCAAAAGCCCCCTCTGTCAGGAAGCCCTCCATGACCAGCTGCAGTTTTTCCCTCCTCCAGCTCTTCCTCTGGCTCTGACCAGAATTCAAGTTAGCTGGCAGGCTCCTCTTCCTCCCCAGGGGGCTGTGGGCCATCTGATGGCTTAGAGCTCTGCCACACAGACAGTGGCCAGCAGGGTGCCCCTGCCCAGCTCAATGCCCGATCCCGAGTGGACCTGGGGGATGGAGGAGGGGGTAGCTGGAGCCCCAGGCTCACTCGTTCATCCTCTTCTCACTGGCCATGTTGCCTTCCGCGCTCCCACTTCTGGTCACCCACAGACTTCTTGCTTGCACTCCTTCCTGGCTCTGTGACCTTGGGCAGGGAAGTTAACCTCCCTGTGCCTGTTTCCTCCCCAGTAAAATGGGGGTAGTAACAGCACCTGCATTTCTTAGGGCGATGACCAGGAGGTACCAGACAGGTGACCTCCAACCCAGGAAGGCTCACTGCTATTATTTCTGTCTGCACCTCATCCGGGGGCCAGCACATGAATTTGGGGGGCAGAGAGACTGCAGTTCCAACCACTTATTGCATATATGACTCTGAGCTGGTGGCTCATTCCTCCAGGCCTCTATTTCCCCATCTCTGAAATGGTACTAACTCCGCCCACACGAGCAAACGCAAGCCCGATCTCGGAACCTCTCTTTTGTTCGAGGCACGCAGGAGGCACTCCGGTATTTCTCAACTAACGAATCGATGGTCCAGGTGTAAGGAATCCATCCCCCTTCCAGCCTCCTCCCCGCCCACCCTAGCCTCCAGAATCCCCTTCCCCACCCCCAGCCCGTGCAGACTAAAATAGTCATTAGGCAGATTTCAAAAGATGTCAGTAGCTTATAATTATAGTCGACATCCTTCTGAGATAAAAGTGATTACCTTGGATGCAAATCACTTAGCAACCAATCAGGGCGGTGGGCGGCGCCCGCGGAGGTGACCGGCCCGGGCGCGTAGCCCTCCGCCCGCAGTCCCCGCAGTCCGCTGGGCAGAGGAGGAGAAAGCGCACAATAGCTCTTGACACGCAAATGGGTTAACACAATAAAGGCGGCTCCGGCCGCTGCTGGGGGAGAGCTGCAATTCCCGGCCCGCGGGAGGTAATAAAGCGGCCCTTTTGTGCGCGCCTCCTCGTTCTCACCCCCGCCCCGAGCCCGGAGGAATCGCCGCCTGATTGAATTACGGTTCATGAATATGAGCTGCTCCTATTGCTTCCTCGGGTTTGTGAAGGACTGGAAGGTGGAGGGGGCCCGGAGAGTTTTGGGGGGAGGCGGCGGCCAGGCCCCAACCCCGTAGGGCCTCAGGTGGGAGGGAGCCACGTGTGCTCACCACGTGGGGTGCCCTGGGTAGGTGGGTGGGAGACCAAGTGGAGGCTGGCTGGAAGGGTCCCTGCCTACCCTGCAGTCTTTGATCTTTGGCTCCAGGAGGGACTAGGTTGAACCATTTGAGGCACCGTTCTGAGGGTGAGGCTCAGAGAGGCAAAGCTGCTCACCCAAGGTCACACAGCCAACAAGGGTGGACCCATTCCATTGCGTGGCTCTTAAGCAGGAGCCACGGCCCACCAATGGGGGTTAAGCAACCCAGCCCAGGCCCTGGCCAGAGCAACTGTGAGGCTCAGAAGAGACAGGGGATGGGGGAGCTTACGAGCTTAGGTGGAATTAGACAAGTGAGATAAGGATTACTGGGGTGAGTGGAAGCTAACCTTGAAAGAGGAGACTGGCCAGGGTTACCATCCCTGTTAAGGGAGCCCTGACTGGATCCTGTCCCCTGCTTCAGTCTCTCCCATCGCACCTAAGTCTCCAGGGTCCCTGCTTCCCCTCATCCAGCACACCCCAGCACTCATAGGCCACACCCAATGCCCAGTACACTCTCTGCACTCCTCTGTCTGGTGGATCCCTGTTGGTCCCAAGAGTCCCAGTGCACCCCTCCCAGAGGGCCCTTGCCGAACTTCAGACTGGTCAGGAGCCTCGTCTACCAATGTTGCCGTTGACCCATCGACATCCTTGACTTCTCTACCAGCGGAGTGCCTACCTGGAGGGTCCTTGGGGTGACAGAATGCAGCCTCAGCCCTCCTGGTGGGGAGCTAGAAGGGGCATCTCTCTCAATGCTCCCTCCCCTCGGGCAGGTTTCATGGCCCATCTTCCTTTCCCCAATGCAGGAGAAAGGGGGTGCCAGGGGTGAGGAGAGCAGGCTGCCCGCAAGGCCAGCACACAAGTTACTACTCAGCTCGACAGTATCCTGTAAGCAATGGGGAAACAGGATTCAAACTCAGGTTTCAGTGGGCCTCTTGGTAAGGCCAGACTCCCTCTATAGTTGACAGCCCCCCCTCTTGCGGGGACCCTGTCCAACAAGTGGTGTAAGGCTTCCTCTCCCCTTGGGGAAGGGGGTGGGAAGACCTGGGGACTTTGGTGCTGGTGCCGAGGCACTTAAGAGCCAAACCCCTGCAGCTTCGGGGCTGCGCACCTGAGACTGTTTCCTCATCTGTAAAATGGGCCGCCACACGTGAGCCACTCTGAGCGGTAACTGAGCTCCCCCTATGCAGAGCCTGGCACTCGGGGAGATGCCGGGTAAGCGGGCATCCCCTCCTGCTCGTCGCCGGGTACTATTGCCAAGCCCGGGGAAGGGAACAGAAGGAATCGCCCAATTCTGACAGCCTTTCCCTCCGCTTTGGCTGCGGAAGTGTAAATACTCTGCGGAGGACCTCCAACCGCCTGTGTTTGGAGCTCTGGCGCACACTCCGGGTTTGTTTCTAAACTGGGAAGCTTCGAGAGGCAGCTCAAACAGCCCTTCTGCCCACCTCTCCCACTCCCCCCCCCCCATCTGCTGTTGCTCTGTCCTTGGAAGCCTGTGTGTTTAACGACACCATTTCAGCTGGAAATATCATCTCCCTGCCAAGCCCCCCAAAGCAGCTCAACTGATATTTATTGACCTGTTAATCTAGCTAGAGAGCCTGGAAGGAGAAGAGAAAAAATGCTAGCTGCATCCAGACTGGGGCCTGGCTCTCATAATGACCCCCCACACTTCCCTCTGCTCTCACCCCACCCCACAAGGAAGCAGTGCCATGGTTCTCTAACCTTTACCTCCAAATGCGATCACACCACTTTCACCCACATCCGACAATAATAGCAATTGCTGGAAGGAACTCAAGACAATCAAAGAACCCAGCAGCAGGATACTAGCTGGGGGTTCTCTGGGCCTTCACAAGGCACAGGGCCAGGGCTGGGGTGCGGGAGGGGGACGGAGCGGGGTGTGCGGGAGAGAGGGCTGGTTCCTGACTTCCATCAATGCAGGCCCCTAGCAGGGACACAGTTTTTCAGACCTTGGCACCGACAGGACTGACTTGCCCTCCATTCACTTAATGAGCACCATACTGTGCTTGTCAAAATCATCTTAAACAGCAAAAGGAGAGTGGGGAAGACAGGAGTCCAGGCTTGACCAGGCTTGACCTTCACCTTGAGGTTGTGCAGCAGGGGGAACCCCTGGACTTGAGGAGTAGCAGGCAGCAGCTCCTCTGCACCTTTTTCCTGAGCGGAAGTGGCCTCTTTTAAGGGGGGGGCGGCGGGGCACTTCTCTCTAGGGACCCTGGGAACTTCAGCCTGCTGGCTGGGTGTATGGTGGGATTCGAGGAAGTCTCCTCCGTAGCATCCCTTTTGAAAGCACAAAGTTGCTCTGTTTGGCAGTCCTGAGCCCCCAGGCAGTGCCAGGCTATATGGGCAAAGCTGAACACCTGTCCTTGGGGGGAGGAGCATCAGCAGGGACAGCTGGCACTGCTTCCCTCCCCCACCATGAAGAGCTGGGGATTTAGGTCAGAGGACTGCAGTTGAGGCTTGGAGGGCCTGGGGGGGGGGGGTGTAGAATCTGCCTTCACCCCGCATTACCCAAAGGCATCCAGTCTCGCCCCTGGTTACCATGACCCCGCCCCCTCCGGCCCTGGGTCAATGCAAGTCGTGTCGCCACGGCAACCCCAGTGACGTCAGATGCCTGGTAGTGACGTCAGGCTGTGGCCCCACTGGGGAACCCACCATCCCTGTGAGCTTTTTGGAGGAATGAGGGCTGAACGGGAGACCCTGCTATGATCTAGCATTGGAGGGCACAATCCTCAAACGCAACCACCTGCATGGCTGGGACTTCACAACCACCGCTAAGCGGATGTCCCATGAGGACCTCACAGGCTGCTCGGGAGCACCCCAAGGGTTCCATCCTGGGTGCCCTCCTTGGCCCTCCAAGACGCGGGAATTCCCAGGGAATTTTCGCAAGATGGAGCTACCACCTTTGTCTGTTGGCTTTAGGGGTGGGGTGACCTTTCCTCTCTGGCATACGCCTCACCCGAGGCTCCGCGGAGTCCCCCAACGGGCTCCCAACCTCCATGCCGGCCGCTTGGCCGGTCTAGACAAGTTGTGTGTGAGCGGGAAAAGGCTGCGGGGAGAGAAGGAGCATCGCTGCTTCAGGATTCCTAACAGCTCATGGCCCCTTTATTTCCGATCCGGCCGCCCCGACGCCAGGGAGTGCCCCCGGCTCCAGCCCGGAACCCCGCCCCGCGGAACTCACCAGATCAACCAAGCCGTTGAAGGGCACCAGGTCTCAGCGGCGACGACTCTTCGCTCGCCGGGTCGCAGCCATGCAGAGGCGGCAGAGGCTGCCTGAGGGAGACCCCCTTGGGGGCCGATGCCTTTCTCCGGGTGCAAAGGGACGCTGTCCGTGAGGGTGATCCAAGCACTGACCCGCGCCGTCCGAAGTCGGGGGTGGCGGGTCTCCCCGCTCAGCGTGGGTCGTACCCGCCCAGGACCTGGGCTATTTGGGCGCTCAGGTGGCGCATCCTTGCCGGGGCCTGTGCTCACCACGTCCGGCGGGCGGCGCTGCGCCTCCCCTCAGGGTCCCGCTCAGGGCTGCAGCTCAGCCCGCGCCGCTCCCCGGGGCGCCCTCTCCGCTAGCGCTAGGAGCCCGGCGGCCACGGCCCCTCTCGCCGGCCCCAGCTGCAGCCTGTCTTTGTTGCTTCCTCTCGCTCGACCTCCCGCCCGAGGCTCGTAGCCCCCCGGTCTGCCTAGGGGTGTGAGGGGGGTCGTCTCCTCCGGGGTTGCACGCACCTGCAGCGGTCCCGGTTCCTCGCCGGGCATGCACCGGCCCCCGCAGGTTGCAAAGAGCGGCGGCGAGAACGTACTGGCCCCTCCTCCTCCTACTCCAAGCCCCGGGTGTGGGGGGAGGGGAAGCTGGAGAGCGGCGGCGGCGGCGGCAGCGGGCGGCGGAGGCTCGGATGGCAGCCCGGGGGGCCTCGGCGCCGCGAAATAACCGGTCCGGGTGGCGCAGGGCGGACGTAGGAACGGCCCAGAGCACGGTACACCAGGCGTGCGAGCTCGCGAGCTGCAGCAGGGGCGGCGCGCGCCGGGCTCTCACGCGCCCATGGCCCCTGGCGGCGCGCTGGGGCTCCCGGGGCTCAGCCTCGCGCCGCCTGTCGCGCGCCGGCGCCTCGCCTCGTCTCAGGCCCAGGTGCCGCACGCCGCGTCCCGCAAGCAGCGGGCCCGGCTCTTCACCTCCCTCGGCTGGAGCACGCAGCCTCTCCGCAGAGCCGCCGGCTTGGCCGTCCTGCCCGATGCTCCGCTCCGGCCCGACTGACAGGCGCGAGCGCTGGCAGCGGCAGCGGCGTCTCGCCCCCCGCCCGCCCCCTGAGGTCCGGCCCAATCAGCGGCGGCCGAGAGGCGGTTACCAGGGTGACGCGGCGCCGCGTCCTGCGGGGGGCGGGGCCGGGGGCCGCCACGCGCGCTTTTCGCGGCAAAATTCAAAGGCCGGCAGGGCGGCTCTCCAACCACCTCCCCCAGGCTGGGGCGAGGCGGGACTGCCTCTCGAGGACTGCAACTCCCGGCATGCAGCGCGCAGACGCCGGGCGGAGGGGCCCCGACTTGGGGCGCAGAGCATGCTGGTATTTGTATTCCCTTTGTCGGGACCTCGAGTTGGAAAAACCGGTATCTTTTATTGAGCACATATTTGAGACAAGACACTCTGCTAAGAGCATTATCTGCATTGTTTCTTTAATCTTGAAAACAATCCTATGAGGAATTTGTTAAAGACAATAAACTAGAACTTATGTAATAAAGTACACAACAAGCTGGTAAGGTTAGGTGTTATCACCCCTGTTTTTCAGATGAGAAAACCGATATGGTAGGTACTATTCTCCCAGCTTATAGAGGAAATTGAGGCTAAAATATATGAAGTGACACTCTGTCCAGAGTGTTTTGCCCCAAGGCATATTTTTGGCATTGAATGATTTTTGGCATCACAGTTGAGATCATGGACCACGAACTATATACCCGGCCCTGTGCTGAGCTCTTTACAAAGTCCACCGCATGGTATCTTCGCCGCAGATATGCGCGGCAGGCCCTGGTATTCTTCTCCACTTAACAAACAGGGAAACTGAGGCACAGTATCACCTGGTACCCAAATTTTGACTCCATCAAACTGTATTGCACCTTGCCTTTTACTTTCTAAGCAGCTTCATGGGTTCTCAGTAGGTCTATCTGATAGCCTATGGGTGGCCTGCTTAGCAGTCCCATTTTATAGCTGGAGAAACTGAGTCCTGGGAGGGAGAGTTTCCTCAGTTGCCATGTGCCCATCCCACAGCAAGTTAGGGAGCCATCTTTCCAGGAGAGACTTCAGGATCCCTACAGAAAAGCAAAGCCGCAGCCAGAACTACTCTGGGCACTGTCAGGCTATGTCTGTGTGACCCCGTGGAATCCCATGGAACTTGGGTGGGATTCCATCCTTGTCCTTGCTGGCTGTTGGCTTCGGACATATACCTTCATGGCTTTGTGCCTCGTCTCTTGTCTGTGTATCATAATGCCTATCGGAGGGGGTTGTTGTGTAGACAAAAAGTTATTGCTGGAAAGGATTCAGAACACAGTAAGTGCACAATAAATGTCAACTGTAGTCATCCAGACCTGGAAGGCTTTGAAGACCCTTGTGAGTGTACCCAGTGAGATGGGCTGCTTATACCGGCTGACGGGGAGGGGGGGTTGGCTAGCCTACTTTTAGGCCAGCCAACCTGCCCCTATCCACAGCCTGAGAGGCGCCCGTGGGGGAGCTCCCAGGCGGACCAAGTAGGCCACCCCCCGTCTTATCTAGGGCAGGAGCTGGCCCTGTTTCAGGCCCTTGAGCGGCTGCCACGAGCACCATTCCCAGCAGCTCCTGGTTTTAGGGCCCTGCTCTAGTTCTCCTGGGCTGTCCCACCCAACCCTCTTGGAGTGGGGGTGGGGGTGGGGATTTACCTGTGAACTTGACCCAATCCCCAGCTGCTTCCTCTCTCTCTGCTCCAAGGGCCAGCTGCCAGACCTGTTAGTGACGTCAGGGCAGGTTGCCGGGGCAACGCACTGGGTGGACCCAGGGTGTGGACAGGTGGAGAGAATATGGTGCAGGACTCAAGCCAAGGGAGAACAACAGTAACAACCAAAACCCTGGGAAGAAAGGGCGGGAAGTGGAGAAAAAGGCTGTGGGGCCACACCATCTATTTTCCTAAGTTTGGGCTTTTTTCCATCATAGGTTGACTTGACACCTACTATGTGCAGGGCACATGTTCAGTGCTGTTTATATCATGTATTTCTATCTCCTTTTACCTTCACAGCACCCCTGGGAGATCTATTCAATTACGGTCCACATCTTACAGCCGAGGAAGGCCATGTGACTCGCACAAGGTCACACAATGACAGAACCAGGTCCCAAATGCCCGAGACCCTGATCTTGATTTATTGTACTTTGTGCCAGTCACTAATTGACAGGCTGTGGACTTGAGGGCAGGATTCCTCTCCTCTTTGGACCTCAGTGTCCTCTGTTATAAAATGGAGGGTGGGACTTACGACCCAGCCCTACCAATCAGGCTCTTGAGAGCTGGCACCCCCCGCCCCATGACTTAGTAGCTTCCAAAGGTCCAACTATGGTTCCAATGTCCAGCCAGGAGTTTAGAAGGTCTCAAAGGCCGCTCCACCTCCAAAGGTCTGTGAGCCCATGGTGAGCTAGTGGTGGGATTTCAGGCAGCATTGGGCTGGAAGGTAGCTCTACAGGTGGATAGCTCCATCTTCCAGGTGCCTCTCACACCCGTCCAGGCAGGTGAAGGGTCTCAGAGATGCTCAGCTGCAGGCCTTCACTTATACCCTCCCGCACTCATACAGTGCCCACCTCCTTGAGGCCAGGCCTTCCTGTCCATGCTCCCCGGCCCTCCCAGTTCCCAGCCCTGATTCAGCCTCCCCTTGCTGTGGTCATGTGCAATAACTCTGCATTATGTGAATGGAGACAGTGTCAAGATAGATTTGCCACGGTCCATGGAACCACTAGGCGGGCCAGAGCTTGAATGCTGGCTCCAGCCAGGGGTTCAAGAGGCCCTGAGGGGGTTGGGTGACAGAGAGCACCTCAGTCCTCACTGTCCCTGTATACCTCCTATATTCCCGCCTTGCTGAAATGCCTGCACATCCTCCCAGGTGTCTCTCTGACTTCCAGTCCTTTACCCATTCTGTCCGTTCCAACTAGAATATCCTCCCCCCAGGTAGTCAACTCTTGCTCCACCTTCAGATTTTAGCTAGGGTGCCACTTCCTCCGGCAATCCTTCCCTGACTACTGCCCTCCAGGCTGGAGCACTTCCCCCTTCATAAAAGAGTCCACTTATTGGACAGTCTTCCTCACCAATCTGAGGGCTCTGAGAGGGCAGGGGCTGCATTTGAACTGTGTTAGCCCTACCACAAGCCTGGTATACAGTCAGCACTCGATATTAAGTTTTGGTGAATTAATCTCTGAATCAGTGAATAAATATGGCTCAGGTTTTCTTTGTAGTGGAGAAGCAGGGAGAGGAGGAGGGAGTGGAATCAGACCAACTGGGTTTGAATCCCGACTCTGGCCATGTGAGTGATCTGTTCTGTGCCTTGATTTTCCCTATCTGTGAAATGGGGTTGATTGTCACATGGGCACTGCTCAAGGGGTCTGGAGCCTGAAACTTTTGCTCCCACCCTCCCATGTATGTAAGTTTAGTCATGCCCATTCCCTCTTTAACTCTGCTCATTCATTCATTCATTCATTCAGCATTTCCTAAGTACCCACTCCATGCCAGCCACTAGGGATTCAGCAGTGTTCCAAACACAGTCCTTGACCTTGTGGGACTCAAGGTTCATGGCGGGACAGATAAGACAACTAGCAGTTGTCGTCTAGGGTAACAGGGGAGGGAAAAGCCTGGAGCAGCCACCTGACCCAGCTGGTGGGTTGGGGATGATAGAAAGGCTGATCAGTGGCCCTGTGAGAAATGAGCAGAAGGTAGGCAAGGGGAGGGGTGAGGGAAAGAGTGGTCCTGGCAGAGAGAATCACCAACGCAAAGGCCTAGTGTCCCAAGTGAGGGGGATATGAATGCCCCAAGAGTGGAGATGGTCAGAGTCTGAGCTGGCCTGGGGAGGAAGGTGGGGAGGCAGAGACTGAGTTTTTGTCCTGATTGGGTGAGCAGGCCTGCCCCAGTCTCCCTCCCCAGCCCCCACCTGCCTCACCTGCCCTTGTTGCCATTATCTAGGCCAGAGCCTGGAGGGAGCCGAGCCCCCATTGGTGCACACCACGTAGGTTTTTCAGAGATAATTTAATCAGAGCTATTAATAAGCAGAAAAGAAAGAGTGCTTTATGCTCCTTCTGGAGAAAAGGGGAAAGAAGAAGCACGTGTAACCTTGTTATTCATCCAGCCCTGCCCCCCCCCCCCCCCCCAGTACCTGGAGCCTCTCCCTAGGGCAGGCCTAGGGAGATGGTGCCAAAAGCCCAGGAGATGGGGGCCGAGGAGGCCCACAGAGCCTCAGGGACCGGCCCCTGCCACACTCATCTCTAGCCAATTTGTGACCCCCTCTTGATCGCTGGCAGGTGCCAAACTCTTTCCCTGAGGCCTTTGCCTAAGCTGTTCGCTCTACCAGAAACACTCTTCCTTCCGCTCTTTACTTTAGTCTCAGCTCAAATGTCACCTCCTCTGAGAAGCCCTTCCTGACCACCCCATCTACAGTTATTCTCCCCAGAGGCTCTTCCTTTGCTTTCCCTCTGCGGTGCTTATTATTGTTGGCAACTCCCTGGGCACCTGTGGGTTGACTTGTTTATTTTCTGTATCCTGGTCTCCATGGTCAGCTCTGCAGGGGGCAGGGAGGACTGCTGGGCATCATCTTTGGTGCTGTACTGCCACCACCTTGCACACACTAGGTTCTGGGTCGGTATTTGTAGATGGAATTGGAGAAGGTTCAAGATGCCTGGGGAGTTGGGATAGCCACCAGAAGGTGGTGGGGTCCCTTCCACTAGGAGAACCCAAGAGAATCTAGGAATTGTTAAATCCCCCTTATTTCACCCCTGGGGATCAGGAGGCCCAGAGAGGGGAAGGAACTTGCTCAAAATCATGCAGTAAGTTTGGACTAGAGGTGGGCCTTGAGCCCAGAGCCCTCTTGGGGCATCCAGTTTCATCTGATTCTCAAGTCGAAGGGAATTCTGAGGCCTTACCAGGCTCAGAAGGGAGTGAGTGCTGTGCTCCCATCAATTAGTGATGTCTGCCGAGTCTGGGGTTGGCTGTCGGGGGTTTGGAAAGAGCACTGGACTGGGAGTCCAGAATTTCTTTCCTTCAATCAGCACCACCATCTTGTCACGGGACCCATCTAGACAAGCCAGGCAGCTTCCCTGGGCCTCAGTTTTCTCAACTGAAAGTTGGGACTACTTACCCTGCCTATTTCAAGGAAGGACCAGAAGCATCATATGGGCTCTACAAAAGGTCATCAGTGATGATTAGTGTAAAAGAGACCACAGTAACAGGGATATGCATCTAGCAAGGCCCCACTACAGACCAGGCACCACCCCAGGTGCTTCTCATCTGGGATCTGTAAACCTTGCAGCAAGCCCATGAAGGGGAACCACTGGCCCATGTTATGAATGTGGACCTTGAGGCTGGTGTCAGTGGCCTTGTTCCAGGTGGCACGGAGCTCCTGGGTGGGCGGCACCGGGATTTGAACCCTGATGGGTCTCTGTGATAGCTTTCTGACTTAGTTGGAGGCCTTAGCACACAAGAAATAGTGACTGGATGTGGGGGTGGTCCCCACGACCCCCCACAAGGTCGACCTCTGCTCTTCTGGTCCTGCTGGGCCCGGTTCTCCCAGGCTCTAAGTGGCAGGGAGATTTCCAGAGGATTAAACCCAGCCTGCCCTGCCTCCCCACCCCACCTCAGCCTGGAAAGGCCAACAGGCCCTCCCAAGCCTGCCCGGCAGCTCTCCTTTTGTACAAAAAGTTATTGACTTATCAAGGTTAAAATACATTCAGCGCAGGCCAATAAAACAGGGATACGGCCGCATCCCGGCTGTCACGCGCGGCCTGGTTTTCATGGCAACAGGCTCTCTTCTGCACATGAAACGGTTCAGTTGTGCAAAGTTCAGGCGTTACATAAACAGGGAGTTAACAACAGCCGCAGAAATCAATGTCTGGCCAGGCATGGCCTGGGGAGATAGCATTGATTGGGCCCTACGCTGTCGATACGCCAGGTCCCTGCTTCCTGCCCAGTCGCCTTGGGCTCCCTCCCGTGGCCCCAACCCCTGGCTCAGACCCAGAAAGCTCCAGAAAGGTGCCTCCGCCCTGGCCCCAGAGCCCCTTTCTGGCTGGGATCCAGCAGGGAGGGGATCTGTTAAGCTGTCGGCAGCTGTTTCATAAACCATTCTATGGCTCAGAGATGCCGTTCTGTTGCCTTAAAATAAGTTCACCCCATTGTTAATAGGAAAAGCATCTCTCTGCCTTTTGAGCCCTCCTTGAGGCAAGGGACGATCCCGTTGCCCTTGTGTTTAGCCGTAAAAAACCAGCCGTATGTTAAGATGTGCCCCAGTTTGGATATGAAACCAAACTGGCTGGGCAACCTGGGATAAGGCACTTGACCTCTCTGAGCCTTGGCTTCCTGTTTTCTAAGAGTAATAGCACCAACTTCATGGGGGTAGGGAGGAAGAAATGAGGGGACACGAGTGAAGCCCCTCACTTAGGGCCCATGTCAGGAAGTTAACCCTCTGTGTCTCTCTTCTACTATGCATTCCAGCAGGTACCTAAATGGGGTAGAAAGAAACAGGGAACTAGGAAGTGATATTTGAGCTCACATCCCAGCTCCTCTGCTAGCTGTGTGACCTTAGGCAAGTCACTTGACCACTCTGAGCCTGGGCATTCATTCCCTTATGTAGTATGGAGAAGGTGCCTTTGCAAGAGTGAAGAAGAACAAAATAAACTCACTGTTCTGGGCAGGCAGAGGTGACCAGTAAAGCGTCATCAAACCGGGTCCTTCCTCCAGTGTTCCAACGTCAGATCTACCCACCATCAGGGAACGGAAGCTCTCATGGACATTTCTCTCAGGAAAGGGAGGGTTCCAGAGGAAACAGTTATCTGTCCCATTTACTAGAATGTTCTTAAGGGCAGGAGCCAACAATCCTTGCTCATCTTTGGTCAGTACTCGGTGCAAAGCCTGTGTCTATGGTAAGATCTCTGTGCGTGTTTGTTGAACAAAGTTAAACTTGTCCCGAGGGCTGACTAGGCCTTCTCTATCTGGCATGGGATAGTATGGAGACAGCAGGACGGCTGGGATGATTTAGGATGGGTTTGGGGTGCTTCTTCCCACACTGGGTATGGCATGAACATCTGTTCAGTTGCACCAGTA
>ML106048.1:21683-33208 GCA_003697995.1 Taxidea taxus jeffersonii | reverse complement strand
GAGCATGTGGCTGGTCACATCCGCCTAATTCACAGACAGGGGAACTGAAGCACCAGGATGGTCCCAGAACTGGGATTCAAACCAAAGACTGCCCGGCCCCGAATTCTTTGTTCTCTACTCTCTCTAATCACTGCCTCCTTGGCTCTGTTGAAACGCAGTCACCCTAAATGCCCTTTCAGATTCTCCCTCCAGACCCATGGGCTTGGCTGAGGGGTGATCACTGACACCCCATTGGATGGATAAGGAAATCAAGGCCAAGCTGGGGGCAGGTGGTGATGGATCCTGAGCCACATGGCAGGTGCGGCCAAGGCTCCGTCTTCGTCTGCCCCTGCGGGGAATCCGCAGAACAAGAGAGGCTCGGAATAGGGCTGGTATGGTGGTCATCCTGGCTGATTCATCTTCCAAGCTGAAATATTTATTCATGTACCCCCATTTAATCAGGATATGCAGTAATTAGCGACAGATTTGTGCCTCCTGCATGTGGTATTATTTATTTCAGGTTCTGGGCAGACACTTCCCTGGTCCCAGTGTGTACTGGGCCTGGATTTCAATCAGATGGGGCCATGGCAGAGCGGTCCCGGGGGACCTCACGGCGGCAATGCCCCCCTCGGAATGATAAATGAGCTCGCAGACAGCAGCAGTGCTGCCCAGCTGCTCTGGGGGGGGGCGTGCGTCAGGCGAGGAAGGGGTGTTCCCACAAGTCCCAGGATCCTGTCACCGAGGACCTCCTCCACCCCCAGTGCCAGACAAGAGCCTGGCATCCCCAGCCTCAGAAAGAAACAGCCAAGACAGGCAACACCATGCATGCCCCACCACTGTCCTGCTTCTGGGGTCCCAGGGCTGGAAGGAAATTGGAAGAGCCACCTGTCCCTATTGTTGCCTTGGTTCCCATTTTTACCTTGGCATCTCTTGGCCTTGACAGTGAGGAACAGGCTCTTCTCCTTGCAGCCCCCATGACTCAGAAGTTCCTTCTGCTGTCTAACTTGAGTCAAAGTAAAAGATTGCAACTTGGTCTCCTAGATGATCCCATAAATGCCACCCTCTCTTGCTGTCTAGAAGGAGGCAGAAGATAGAGAAAGGATGGGGAGTGTGGGCAGGGGTTCTTTGGATACTCAAGGGAGTGGGACAGAAATAAAAGCTTGCCTTTATTGATTTGGCCTCCTGTGCTAAGGTCTTCGTGTGTGTTTGGGTGAGTTTCTTAACCTCTTGGTGCCTGTGTTTGCTCAACCATAAAATGGGGAGAACAGCGGGAGCTACTTCCTGTGATTGCTGTGAAGGTTAAGAGTTAATACACTCAGAGCCTTTAAAAGTACCCAACACACAGTAGGTGCTCAATTATTGTTCACTCTTGTTATTACCTGGTTTTTAATTATTACACTAACCTGACACATCAGGTCCACACCATTTTACAGATGAGAAAACCGAGGCAAGTAACCAATGCCTTACCCACGAGTTGGCCCTCATCATTCTCATTTTTCAGTGGGGTGCGGGGGGTGGCGGGACCAGGGTCTGGAACACCAGGGACCCCCCAAGGTCTGCATCCAGCATGGTGAGGGCTCTGTGGATGGTCCCCACCCCTGCTTTGCCCTGGACTCTTCCAGAAGGTGGGGACAGAGGTACTGATCTCGCTGGGTGTTTTGGGAATCAAGTGAAGGCATCTGCGGGAGGCACCCAGTGTGGGCCTGGCAAGGAGAGAAGCCCTGTCGGGGGGGTGTGAAGCTCGTATTCCGGCCACAGATGAGCTGAGAGTCCTGGGGCTGGCTCAGAGATGCTCCAGGCGAGTGTTTCCTGGGTGTGTAAAATGATCACAGCGAAGCTGGCACACTTCCTGGGGGTGGGGGTGGGGGTGGGGGCGATGCCAATTAAGCCAAATGCCCACAGGGGGATCCCGTTGTGGCTGGCCTAGTTGGGACGGGTTTTGTGGCCGAGCTTCCGCCAGGGACAGCTGCTTCCAGGCCAACTGCCCTAACGAGGTCAGTGAGAGATGTGACTGTAACAGGTGTGGGGGGAGGGGAGCCGGCACCTGGGTCTCGTTTTGTAGGTGAGGAAATGGAGACTCAGCAGACCAGTGACTTGCTGGGTGGGGCACAGGCCGTAAACCCTGGAGGCTGTGGGAGGGCTCCCGATACACAGTTCCCTGATGGCCACATCCACCAAGCCGCTCCAGAGCCAAAGCGTCTTTGCTGTGTGGCCTTGGATGAGTTATTCAACCTCTCTGAGCCTCCTTGGCCTCAGGCACCGTAATGGGAATACTACCTACCTGGGGATGGGCATAGGGGCACGATGGGTGTGAGAAGCACCCTGCTGCTCCAAGGATTCTGATCTTGAAATGGAACAGAGGAGTTTTGTGGGGGTGGTCCCTTCTGTGTCTATACCTTGTTCCTTCTCACTTTTTTCGGGCTGTTGCCTCTGTCTGGAATGCCCTTCCCTAACTTCTCATTGTTTGGGTCCCAGCCCAACTGTCACCTCCACCGGGAAACTCTTACTGCCCTTTCTCCGCATATGGGATGAATTTCACATCTGTGCTCCCTGGTCTCCCCTTGATCACATTGGACTGTGTCACCCGCTTCCTTGCAGTCAGTTCTGGGGTGGGGGCAGGGACCCCGATTATCTGGTGTACACTGCAGCCCTGGTGTCCAGCGTGGGGCCTGGCACACGGCGGGGGCCAGCAAATGTTTGTTCGGTGACTGACTCACCCCCTAAATGAGTGAATGATGGGACTAATTAATAGGACTCACTGGCGTGCCTCTGTGGTCTTGAATGTGTGTGTCCCCCTAAAATCCATACATTGAAAACCCAATGCCCAAGGTCATGGTAGTAATGGGAGGTGGGGCCTTTGGAAGGTGACAAGGTCCTGAGGGGAGAGCCCTCGGGAATGAGATCTGTGCCCTTAGAAAAAGGGCCCCAGAGCTTCCTTTAGCCACAGGAGGACACAGTGAGAAGTCTGCAGCCCGAAAGAGGGCCATTGCCCAACTGTGCTGGTCCCCTGATGTCAGACATCAAGCCTCCAAAACTGTGAGAAACAAGTTTCTGTAGTTTATAAGCCCCTGAAACTCTGGTATTTGGCTAACAGCCCGCCTCTCCCGGGTGAACCTTCATCCCTCTTCGCAGAGAATCAGGAAGCTGGCAGCTGGGGTGGCCACAGCTCAACGTGGATCCCCGTCTCAGAGGCCACACGGATGTAAAGCCAGGTTCTCTACTCTGGGAGTTCACTGGTTTTCTCCAGAAAATCCAGATGCTGCTGGAGGGAAACTGGCTTTGGGCTGTTCCCCTTGGGCACCTATGGGAGCAAAGAAAAGGCTGGAATCATGCAGGGCCTGGGTTCAAATTCCAGTCCTGGCACAACTGAGCTGGGGACCCCAGGCAAATGCTCTCACCTCCAGGGGCCAAAAGGTCCTCATCTAGGAAATGGACTTGGCATCCTGAAGCTGCGGTTCATACTTAGACAAGACGCTGGGATCAGGCAGGGGGATGCCTGCAGGCATAGTCTGTTCCACAGCTGTACCTCCTCACCCAAGGGAGGGCCTGAGGGACCCTGACCATCTGCCGATCCCACCCCTCCTTCCTCTTCCACACGGAGGCTCTGTTCTCAGCATGGATATTACCCCTGGGAGAAGAGCTGCAACTATCCAAGTTCATTTCCTGAACACCTACTATGTGCCGGGCACTGGCTCTTTCTGCCTTCATGGGATCCTTCCCACTGCCCCACCCCACCCCATTTTACAAATCAGGAAATGGAGACTCAGGGAGAGAGAACAGAGGCCCCCCAAACATGCAGCTGGGAGGTACTGGACCCAGGACTTGAACTCACACCCCACCCCACCTCTAGAAACAGCCTCACTTTGAGTGATGGCTCTGTGGCCTTTCTGACGTCAGATAAAACATATATCAAAACCCCCATCCCAACTGGGGCCCTGGAGTATGAGAGCAGAAGGGGAGGTTAATTTGGGGGGAGTGGGAACCAGACAGAGCAAAGCAGCCCCTTGTAGAGACCACTGACCAGGATTATTGCAGTCTGATTAACAGTAATAATCACCCAGGAGAGGTTTTGAGCCCACCAATTCCTCCCAACTCCTGTCTTAGGATGGGTTCAAAATGTACCTCCATTTTATAGATAGGGAAACTGAGGCTCAGGAAGGTGAGGTGGTGTTTTGGGAAGGCACCCAGCTCGGAAGTAGCAGTGCCGTGATTAGAATCCCAGTAATGTCCAAGCTTATGGTCCTTGGCCAGGAGCCTTGTCTAGAGATGATCAGGAAATGTTTGTTGATTGACTGACTGATGGACTGAAGGAAGGAATGATTTAATGAATGAATGGCCAGCTCTAGGATGCCAACCAGGGGCACTGGCTGAGGCTGGGGCAGAAACTCCAAGTGCAACCCAAGCCCCTCCTGACCTTCAGAGGGGCCTTGCCTCCTACAGGGCAGAGGTGGGTGGCCTGCCGGTGGCAAGGCAGGGATAGGGGCCCAACTCCCCCAGCCTCCGTCTTGCCCCTGAATGCTCACACTGTTTGTGACTTACTGTTTAACTTTACAAGCTCCTTGGCTTTTATGAGGGTTATTTATAAAGCTCTGGGCTTTGATCCGTGGCATAAAAAAAGCAAACTCCTGTGTCTGCAAATGTCACCAGGGATTAGGGAGCCTTTGAAGTCCCCTCCCTGCAGGCAGCACCCGCCCAGCTTTCCCTCCAAAGGGCCTCTCAGCCTGGGAGCCCTGGCCAGGGTCTGGGGGCCCTCCTTTGGGGTGGAAGTAGCCCCCCTGTCTGGATGACTGACAGGTAGGAGGTCCCCTCTCCCCGGAGCACTCCACCCAACTGGGCACTGTTCCCAGTTCCAGTCAGGACTGAGCCTTCCTGATCTCCAGATGTTGGCAACATCTGTCTCTCACGTTTATGGACAGCCAGAGGCTGCTATCTTGCATTCTTGAACCCAGAAGTAGGGACTGTGGGGGGTTTAAAAAATGGATTATTATTACTGGCTTATTAGGAGGGAGGGGTACAGGGAATGTTAATAGGCAGGTAGGGTAGAAAGAATAGCTCTCAGTGAGGCAGATGGCCATCCCCTCCCTCCTAGCCCTGGGGTGGGACCTTCTCCCCTGCCTACTCGAGAGGGGCCCCTCATTTCTTTCTCCCATTCTCTTTAGTCAGGTGCCAGCTGGAATGGTTTAGGCTCGTTCATGGTAGGGGGCGATGGAGAGAGGGACCCAAGTAGCCAGTCTAGAGAAGCAGTGTCTTTCCCCTGCTCCCCACCTGGTTCCCAGGAGGAACCAGATGACCTGGCCTGGGTCCATTCAAACATTCCCAGTGGTCTGAGTGTGTTTAGGACATTCTCTCTCCTCTGTCTGGATCTTTTAGGGCCTCCAAGCACCTTGGTAGTGAGCTGAGAAGGAGGTGAAATTCCAGCCTGTCCCTGCTTTGAGCTGTGTGATCTCAGCCAAGGCCTCGCCCTCTCTGAGCTGCCCTTGCCCTATTTCCAAAGTGGGGAGCCTCATACCACATAAGAGGGTATAGGAATTAAACAAGGTCATTCCCAAGAGAATGGGGGATGCTTGGTAGCCCTGGAAGGAACCAGCCCTGGCTTCCTTCTCCAGACTCAGAGAAGGCGAAGCTGGGTTCCCAACAAAGAGAATCCTCAGCCAAGGCCCTCTGTCTGGCTCTCCGCACAGCTTTCTCCCAGACCCAAGGTCTGGCCTCAGCTGGTAGAGGAGGCGGCTGGCCGTGACCTTCCATGGGGCTGGCCTCACTGCCACCACCTTGACCTAATAGCTCATGGAGGAAGAATGTGGTTCCCCCGTCTGTGGGGAAAGGCAACACCATGGCTGTGGGTACATGCAGGGCAGGGGGCTGAGTACATGAGGGTGAGGGAGCTGGGAGAAGGGCTGTGGGAAACCAGAGCACTGAAGGCAGGGCCACGTGGGCAGGGAAGTGAACGGGTATGTGAGGAGAACGAATTGGTGAACAAATAGACTGTGGTCCACTCATACCCGGAGCATGACTCAGGGATGCAAAGGAATGAACTCCCGACGTAAGCAGCAATGTGCCTAGATCTCACACCCCAAACCAACCACAGTACATTTGCACCTGCAGAGCTGCTGCCCTTACCCACCACCCACCCCCTTCCCCTTTACGTGGTAAACTTCCCCCTCAGCCTTTAGAGTCAGACTCAAAAGCCCAGGTACTGTATGGTTTCATGTGTACGGAATTCCTGAAAAGGCAAAAGAATAATGACAGAAAGGAGATTGAGGGTAGCCGGCGTTGGGGGTAGGAGAGGAAGAAGGTGCAAAGCATAGGGATAGGAACGCACCACAAACAGGCAACAGGGAAATTCTGGCAGGGATGGAAATGTGCTATACCTTGATCATGGTGTTGTTTACAGGACTGTATTCCTTTGGGTACAAACTGTATGTATTTGTATACCTTTATACACTCACCCAGTTGCTCGCTTACCATTGGTGAATTTTGTTGTGTGTAAATTACACTTCGCTGAAGCTAAATGATTAAAGTAGAAAAAGCTGCAAGCAAATAAGAAAACTACTTGTCACAGAAGAATATAAGATTAAAAAGTAAACAAGTACAACTCTCTCCCACCTTCAGCTCTTCTCCCCAGAAGCAACAATGCATTCATTCATTAGGTCACCCAACTAATACTGATTGACTATCTACCTACTAAGTGCTAAGCACCACAGTCATCACTCTTAATAACTGTAGGTATGTACGTGTGTGTGTGTGTGTGTGACTTTCTGGAAACACTTTCTGTATATAATTTTGCTTTCAGGTGAATGTGAACAGACCAGAGTCTATTTTGCACATTTCGTTCATCCAACAGCCCAGTCTAGAGAGATCTAGTTATGCATGAACATATTCACATCTCCCTCATGCTTTTTCAAGGCTGTGTGTGGGTCCATTGAATGCATGAACCAGGTTTATTAAACCTGTCCTCTTTTTAAAAATATTTTATTTTTGAGTCATCCCTACACCCAATGTGGGGCTCGAACTCACAACCCCACTATCAAGAGTCGCATGTTCTACCGACAGAGCCAGCCAGGTGCCTCTAAACCTGTTTTTTTCTTGACAGTTCAGTAGGTTCTGTGTTTCAGCACTGTTTCATATACAACACTGTAGTGGACGTCCTTGTACAAGAAGGTGGCCTTATTCACAGAGCAAACTCCTGGTTGGGGCGGGGGGAGGTCAAAGAATCTTTACATTTCAAAACTTGAAAAAATTCAAAATTTAAATCTCTCAAGCCAGCCCTCTACTCGACACTTAGGCGCGTTTCCACTCCCTTAGAAAATGAACCCAAATCACTCATGCCGACAAGCTGCACAGTCCTGCCCCTATCAGTTCCTCCAGCTTCATCTCTCTCTGTGCTCCAGCCATGCTGATCTCTCTTTCCTACCACAGGGCCTTTGCACTGCTATGCCATCTGCCTGTAAAGCTTGCTCCCTCCCTCTTGTCCCCCTCACCTTCCTACAGGAAGGAAGTACTACTTCCTCCAGGGAACCTTTCCTCATTGCTCTGATAGGGTATGTCTCCATTCCAGCTCTCAGAGACTCTGTTCCTCACTCTGTTGCTTCCTTTCAAAGCACTGATATATATTCATTTATATTATATATATGATATATTATATGTAATATCATATATATATTGATTATAAAGAAATTTCTTTGGGGGGCACCTGGGTGGCTCAGTTGGTTAAATGTCTGACTGTTGGTTTCAACTCAGGCCTAAAATCTAAAGATTTTATTTATTTACTTAAGAGAGAGAGCAGGGGGCAGAGAGCACAAGCAGAGGGGAGAAGCAGGCTCCCCACAAAGCTCAATGTGGGATTTGATCCCAGGATCATGACCTGAGCAGAAGTCAGATACTTAACCAACTGAGCCACCAAGGCACCCCAGAAATTTGTTTTTCTAAGACCTGTAATACCTGTCTCCCCACTAGACTATGAGCCTCTCAGAGCAGGTCTTAGGTTGGACACTGGCACACACAGAAATGGCCGAAAGGACCCTAGGTGACCTGAGCAGGGCACTAATTGTACCCATGGCAGGTGATATCTATTTTCTTCACTATCCCAAGCACCTCGTATAGTGCTTGGCACAGAGCATGCAATCCAGAAAGACTTGGTCAGTAAGTGAATGCATATGGGAATACACATGAGTTCATTCAGAAGGAACAGCATCAGCGAAGGCTCAGAAGTGGAACTGGGCAGTGACACCTGCTTCAGTCCAATGAGAACCGACTGTTACATTGTTTGGAATTGTGTGAGCCCTTGTGAAACACAGTAATTCTGACACCAACTGTCACATTGTAATTCAATCCAGTTCTGATGCTTAACCACCTGGAGTTAGCCCCAGACTCCACTGTACTGGTGAACCAGTACAAGATTGCAACAAGATTGCAAGTTCAACCATCCCTACTTTCATAATCAAATAGGGGCAATTTCAGGGGAGCCCCAGAACTCCCTTCACGTCTGAAACATTGCTGGAACAGGTCAGAGAACTCAGGGAAGTGCTATACTCAAGATTATAGTTTTGTTATAAAGGATGAAATCTGGGGGCACCTGGGTGGCTCAGTGGGTTAAAGCCTCTGCCTTCGGCTCAGGTCACGATCCCAGGGTCCTGGGATCGAGCCCCACATCGGGCTCTCTGCTCATCAGGGAGCCTGCATCCCCCTCTCTCTCTGCCTGCCTCTCTGCCTGCTTGTGATCTCTGTCTCTCAAATAAATAAATAAAATCTTAAAAAAAAAAAAAAGAGAGATGAAATCTGGACCAGCCAAACGAAGTGTGCGGACTTGGGGGTCCCAAACTCAGAGTTTCCGTGCCCTTTTCCGGTGGAATTTAGTGTCTCACCCTCCTGACAGAGCCGTGTGTTTACCCTCCAGAAAGCAGTACTGAGCTTTGGGGTTCGGAGTTTTTATCGGGGTTCCATTACCTAGACATGGTTGATTGAATCCTTGGCCATGTCCTTGAACTCAGTCTCCAGGCCTCCCCCCTCCTTGAAAGCCCTAACCTGATCACATGGTCAGTCTTTCTGGTGATTGGCCCCATCCTGAGTCATCCCATCTCTTAGCATAAACTCAGGGGTGATTCAAGTGGCTTATGAATTACATACGGTCCTATCACTTCAGAAAGTCCGAGGATCTAATCTTCTTCCTGGGAACCAGGGACAGAGGCCAGCCACACTCTTCGTACACAACACACAGTGATTACTGACGTTTAAATTACACAAACTTACAGCTAAATCAATCATTTTATAGACAGTAGTAAATATTCAAAACTCATCATCTCTTAATGTTTTATTCCATTTTGCTACTATCTATGCCTTTGGAGTTATTTTTACCTATTGCCTCTATGTGGTGGAAATACTACACGGTGAGATCGTGCATCTCTCCCCAAGCTCATGCTCACCATCCTGTCGGTAAGTTTGAAATCTGAGCATCTGATGATTGATCATTGGTCACTGGCAAGTGTTATGAATCTGGGCTTAACTCCGCATTGATCGTCTACACTTAGCAATGGAGAAACTCTTAACATGGAGAAACCCGAAAATGTGCTATGTTTCTAGCCACTACCTAGGAATAGTGCAGGAAACTGAGGAAATGTTCTTCCGGTATTCAGAAATCACTCTGCAATTCTACAAAGGACTTGCTCACATCACTGACAAGCGAGTGAAGTTTTGACGTCCACCTTCCCCGTCCCACTGACAGTCTGCCCGTTAACACTGAAATGAAAGTATTAACCCAAATTCAAGTCTGAGCTGCACTTGCTCATCACTTCCCACCATAGGTTGACTATCGATACCAGAGTTTGGCAAAAATCAATGAAAGCATTTTACGAGAACCAGCTGGTTCTATGAATTTACAATAAAGACGGTTGTATATTTTGCTATTATTTTAAGATCGTGTGACACACGTCAATATCCATTATCAGTAGAAGTTATATTTATGAACACACAGGCATCTCTGAGATACTATTTTTCCCCAGAGAGCTGGGATTAAGCCGCTGTGATCCAACAGGTTGCTGGAGTGGAAGGGCTGGCATGCCTGAGAGCTGACCTTGGAGAGACGAGGTCCAGTTCAGACAGTGCAGAAGCCTGAATGCCAGGCTCAGAGAGGGAGACAACCTAGATCTAAGTCACACAGCCAGGAAGTGGCAGAGCTGAGTTAATCTGAGGGTTAGTAGCAAGGACCCCTCCCTCAGTCCTCGGTCTTCTGCTTCCCCTCCTACCCAGGGCTCCAGCTCACATTTCAGACCCAAAGGCTTTGCCCAAAGTTCAGGGGCAAACCTAGAGTGGTCTGGGTATGCAAAGTTAATCCAGCCCAGCCTGGGAATCCCACAAACAGAGCCATTTGTCAGATCTCTGTGTGCCTATTAGTGGGGCAAGAGCCTGATTAGTTGTTTGGCATGACGGATTTGGGAGAATTAATCAGGCCAGAGGTGGTGGCAGGGAACGGTGGGGGGGGGGGGGGGGGAAGGTGAAAGGAAAGGGGGCCATGGGTGCTGAGTGCTGGAGGACCCAAGTGATCATTCCTTAGATCAGGCCTGCTTGGTGGGGAGCCGCTGAAGCTTCCAGGAGATGCTGTGGGGGGATGGGTATTCTGGGGAATCAGGAGGGCCGGCCTGCCCTTCCCTTGAAAGATGGTACTGGGTTTTAGATACAGTTGGCTCAGGAAATGGCCATAGATGGGGTCCTGCCTTCCATGCCTGGAGGGCAGAGGAGGGTAGAAGAAGTGGGCTAAGTGGGATAGGAGGGAATGATCTAGGGCAGCTGAGCAGAATGAACAAAGTCCCATCCCCCCTCCTTGTTGGCCCCAGCCTTCCTGGGAGAACTGTCTCCCAGGAACTGTCTCCCACCTGCTAAGGCTGGGCTGGCTGTTCCTGGCATGGAGACCCCCTGGGACTCCACCTCAAAAGTGTCACCTTAGAAACTGGGCAGGGGTTCTCGGCGCCTGCTGATGTGTTTCCAGCAGTTCCGGGAGCCCGTGTGAGGGCTTTGCTGGCATTAGGAAAAAGCATCCTGTCTGGGCAGACCGATTAGGAAAAATCACCCTTTTGGGTACAATAATTACCAAAAGGCTGCATTTTCTCTAGGCTCCTGAAGGTTCCTGTTACAAGCCTCAGCTCGTGGATGTAGCATGAATTTCAGACACATTTCCCCTCCAGTTCCAGTGCCTCAGTCAGGTGTCTCTAGGTACAGAACAACTGAACAAGTGTATCTTGCAGCCCTGTTCCCACCTTAGGGAACCCCAGGGATTGCCTTGGGCCCCTCTGACACCATGGAGAGAGCACGGGCTCCAGAATCAACTAGCACTGGACCTGAGTCCCAGCACTGCCTCTAGTTTTGTGTGCCCTCCCACTCCTTTCCCCTGACCTTGATTTCCTCATCTCTAAAATGGGATGCTCACAGCTCTTCCAACCCAGGCTTAGGGATGATTGAAGGAAATGACACACGGGACCCATTGGGAGCGCTCCATACATCTTTGGGTCTGAATGCCCGGCACCAGCCCAGATCCTGGCCTGCACCCCCACCCCATG
>ML106048.1:0-16683 GCA_003697995.1 Taxidea taxus jeffersonii | reverse complement strand
ATTTTTTAATAGCATCTTTCTAGAAAAATGCACTTACTCACATCCAATCCCAACGTATCCTGCATTTTCAGGGGTCTCATGGACCACTGAAGTCCATTATAAGGCGCCCATGACCCCAGGCCAAGACTCTCAGTCTAAATCATCTCATGGACCCACTACTGATGTGTTTCAGGCTATTTCTCCATATTGTTCGAGACGTAAGTATTCATAACAGTCAGCTGCTCACTCTCGATTGGGTTCCTTATCATAAAATGCCCAGAGTTGTCTCTTAAGGCCTTCTGCCTTGAATTATATGGGCCAGCTAATTTCTACAATGCGGCCCAAACTGACATTCTAGGATCTTGCTAGTAGGTGATGTGTATAACCCTTGAGGTTTGGTAAAAAGAGATCAGCTTTGGAGTCAAACAGGTCTGAGTTAGAGTCTCTCCAGGCTTCCTTGCTGTCAAATGACCAGCTTCCCCGAGCTTCCGTTCCCCCTTCTAGGGAGTGGTTTATCGTGAGGGCTAAACGCATCCGTGCCCCTCAGGTGCCCAGGGCAGAATAAGCACCCAACACCTACCAGTTCTTCTGCTCCTATCCCTTCCCCTCCCCCGCCCCGGCCGCCCTGCAGCCCTGGCCACCACCACCACCATGCTGAGCTCAGACCCTCCTCTTCCTTTCTGGAGGGAGCCGAGGAGTCTTGGGGAAAAGCTCTCGGGAATGGAGAAGCCTATTTCCAAGTCATTAGTCCCCCAGTGTCGGGCTGCAGGATGGATTTTGATCAAGAGCGGGGTGACATTTGGCAAAAGTTGCTGATGAGGGATTGAATGATTAATCGTCATGACAACCAGGCTGGAGTAATGACAGGGATGCGATGGCGCCCGAGTTAAACACAAAGCGGCCCCGCGAGCCGGGGCGGTAAATTACTAGGCATGTCACCGCTGCGCTTTTGGAGAAAGCGGCCGTGCGTTCCTAATGAGAGGTTAACTGTGTCCCCAAAGTAATTACAGCCGATTGAAGAGGTGGCTGGTAATTAGAGGATTAGCGGTGATGAGGCTCACCTGCATGGTTGCCATGGTGATGGAGGGTGGGTGGGGTAGGGAGAGGAGGACAGTCCAGACTCCTCCCCAAGGCAGGTGCCAGAGACCTCTCTAGCGGCATCAGGCTTGGTGACCTCTACTGATGGGAAAGGCTGGGGAGAAATGGTGGGCGAGCCCCAAGGTTCTGCCTCTGGTGGCTGGGCCTCAGTCTTCCCATCTGTAACATGAGGGCTCCAACCCATTCAAGGACATAGAATATCAAAGCTGGAATTCTGGGACATGCTGGTCAAGTCATGTGCTGTCTCTTTTTCAGACTCCAGATAGACTCTCATCTGCCACCTTCCTCCCAAGGCTGGCATTGCTGGACCCAGGAAACCACACAGAGATTCCATTTCTTGGCTGAGTGACTCAAAGTCAGGGGTCTGAGCATAAGCCTCCACTTCCTCACCTCTAAAATGGGGAGAACAATGGTTCCTGCTTCCAGGGGTTATCTGGAGAATGAAGTGAGGTCCTCATTGCAGAGCCCCTAGGATAATGCAGGGCCACTGCAAGAACTCTATAAATGTTAGTGTTTGCGGTCGCCTTTACAAACATCTCTTCTTTCCCCTGACTTGGGGTAGCTGGGGACAGGGATGGGTCAGGGGGCTCAAAGTTTGTTGGGGAATGGGCTAAGCTCTCCCACACATGACACGGGACAGGAACTCCAGGCGAAGACAGTGAGCACACACTTTTTGCTCTCCTGCTCTGCATCCTTGGCCAAGTCTCTTTGCATCTCTGAGCTTCCCGATTCCTGTCTGCCAGCCTGCCTGTTCTGTTGGGAGAAAGGAATTAAATGCTGGATTTGTGGTATACTTGGCATGTGCCAGCCCCTCCCTTGGTACTTTATAACTCTTATTTGATTCTCCACATAACCCATAAAATAATGATTTTGCCCATTTTTAAAAGATTTTTTATTTTTAAAAAAGATTTTATTTATTTATTTGTCGGGGAGAGAGAGAGAGAATAAGCAGAGGAGCAGCAGGCAGAAGGAGAAGCAGGCTCCCTGCTGAGCAAGAGGCCTTACCCGGGGCTCCATCCCAGGACGCTGGGATCAGGACCTGAGCCGAACGCAGAACCTTAACTGACTGAGCCACCCAGGCATCCCACGATTTTTTATTTTTAAGGGATCTCTACACCCAGTGTGAAACCTCGAGATCAAAACTCATATGCTTTACTGACTGAGCCAGGCAGTCACCCCTATTTTGCCCATTTTTGAGAGGAAAAAAACAAAGGCTCAGGCGGAGTGACTAGCCCAGACGCACCCAGCTGGAGTGAGAGAGTCGGCATTCGAATCCAAGTCTGCCTAAATTTCATACACTCCCTACCACAGGAGGAAGCCTTGTTACATCCCAAGAAGCCAGGACCACCACCTCCACCTAAGGGGTTGGGGCTGGGATTAGCCACGGCTGTAGTGACACCACGAGGCCGGGGCTCTCCCTGTGACGTACTTGTGGGCAGCAGCCCCGGCTGCCAGTGGAGACTGCATGTCCCAGGGTCTGGATTGAGAGGCCGAGGGTTGGGGATGGTGACGGCGATGTCTCCAAACTGGTCCCTAGGCACAGGTCTTGGGGAACCACTGAGCACAGTGGCTTAATTATTCCATCCATAAATGATAAGCCTCATTCATTTCCAGGCCTTCATGACAAATTTATGTCCTTATTAAATGTGCTCGCTGCTGACCTTCCCTGGGATGGCCGGGAAACCAGGGTGGGGGAAGGGAGCCTTTCTGGAGGGTGTGGTGGGACATTCTTGCTGCCCTAGTTTCTGGGCCTCACGGTCTCTCCTGTCACCCACAGGAGCCATCGAGGCCTCTGGCCTGTTGCAATTTGCAAACCAGTTTTTCTCTGCTTTGCTTCTTTGGGGAGGTGCTGGAGGCAGGGTCTCTGGAGTCTGAAAGACCCTGGTTCAAGTCCAAGTCTTGTACTTTTGAGCCATATGACCTTAAGCTGGCATGCTTCTCTCCACCTTCCAGACAAGGTGAAACAATTTCAAATGTTCTGTGTGTAATAAACACTCAATATAGCCTAGTGGTTATTGCTGCTCAGAGTTTTCACATCCGATTTTATTGACTTATTTGTCTTTCGAAGCCACTGCTTGGGGCCTGGTGACCCTGGAATGGGCCACATCTTAAAGTAGGAGGACACCCAGGTTTGGCCACCAGGCCACCCTTTCTGAAGGCTACAGAAATTGTTGGTTGCATGAGCCCAGCCCCGAGCAACCAGGAGCCCAGTTCCAGTGTTGGTCCCACCTCCAACTCTGAGCTGGCCTTGGTGACTCCCACCCCTCCCTCAATTTCCTTATTTGTCACAGGGCCTGCCAGCATGATACTCATAGTTGTCACAGGCTAGACATTCCAGCATAATCGAGGAATGGCAGAATCACCTTTTCGGGGGGCCAGTTTCTGGAACCTACACAAGGCCCCCAGCTGAGATGGGGGAGAGGCACTGAGTGGGGTCTGCATGCAACATTCCAGAACCACAGGACCTTAGAGCTGAACAGGCGCTCAGGAGCAGCACCTCCAGCCTCACACTTCCCAGGTGAGGATGCTCATAACACAGTTGTCATATATTAAGTACTTACTGTATACCAGGCACTGTGGTCATAGCTGCCCCTCTATTTGTCTCATTTAGTCCTCACTGCCACCAAATACGGGCCAGGTGAAACTGAAGGCATGGACAAAGGAGGAATCCAGAAGCCAAGGGAAGAACAGAGACTCGTGGAAGGCCACACAGCACTACTGGCCTCCAGTTCCCTGAGTCTTTGCACGTTCTTGCCCAGGCATGCCTTCTCGTGTCTGTGCTTGTTTGCATGGGGGTGTCACTATAAGGAGGGGAGTATACCACCCGTGCACGCATGTCGTGCCTGCACCTGTCATTCCCCAAGCACTGATCCTGACTCCCTGTCCAGTGCTCTTTCACTCCAACCCCGTGCCATTCCACAAAGAGCTGGTTGGAAATGGAGCCTTTCAGCTTGGGGCGCGCCTGGCTTCCCACAGTCTTAGGGAATGAGTTTAATTTGCATACTGATTTGCATGCCAGTACAGTCGCTCCCTCAGCAGGGCCCAAGCCTGGGCAGGGAAAACAGCATGCTTGGGCCTGTAACTCCACCCATCAGCTGGCCATCCACGGCGCTGTATCCGAGAGCTCATTTCTATCATTACCCCCACTGGGTAGATCACGAAACTGAGATTAGAATTTCTGGGCCAAGGTCATGCTGCCAGCAAGAATTGCAAAACCAGGGTCTGATGCCTGGTCAGAGAAGCCACATCCAGTGGTCTTTCTCCAATCCTACCCTGACTGCAGCTTTGAGGCAGACATGGAGGAGTGAGCCATCGGGAAGGGCTTCAGGGAGAAACCAAAGAGCCCCGGAAGGTTCCCTTTATGCATGTGTGTTCCAAGTGGTATGGGTATAGAAGGGAGTGTTTAATCATCTTCCAACCAAATGACTCAGCCTCTTACGTGACAGGCACATAAACAACAATAATAATAAGTGGCATAGCAAACACGTATCCAGTGTGCATGGCAAACCAAGCAGGTGAGTTCTAGTAATGTATTTAATCCTCATGACAACCCTGGGAGATGGGAACCTTATTGGTCCCCTTTTGCATATGGGGAAACAGAAGCACAGAGAGGTGAAGTCACTTGCTCAAGGTCACACAGCTGGGCAGTGGCAGAGGTGAGATTCAAACCCAGTCCATTCAGGTCCATGGTTCACAGCTCCAACCATACCACTCTCAAGTTGTGCTTGTTCCCAGCATGGTAGGACATGGGATGGTGTGCCGGTGTGTCTTAGCTTCAGCTACAACAATCAAATATCACAGACTGGGTGGCTTAAACAACCGAAATGTCTTTTCTCATGGTTTAGAGCCCAGGAAGCTCAAGATCAAGTTGCTAGCTGATTCAGTTTCTGATGCGATCTCTCTTCCTGGCTTGTGGACCACTGCTTTCCTGCCGTGGACTCACCTGGTCTTCTCATGGTTTGGGTGCATGGAAAGAGACAGAGCTCTGTCTCTGGTGTCTCTTCTAACAAGGGCACAGTCCCTTCATGATGGCCAGACCATCATGACCACATTTAGCCTTTACTACCATCTCCAAATACCATCATATGTGGGGTTAGAGCTTCAACATAGAGAGTGGGGGGAGGGAGACATAGTCAGTCCATTGCAGTCTATCTGCTATACACATACACATACACAAGTGCACACATACATGCATGCACACACGAATGTATTTGCATTTCAAGTGCATGTTCATATGGAAGTACATGTGGGCATATAACTATGTAGATGTGTGTACGTGTGTGTGCATGTGGGCGCATGTGAGCCTGCATGTGTGTACATCAGAGTGTGTATACATGAATCTATAAAAAGTTGGGGAACTTCAGCCCAGATCAGTCCCTTGGCCAATAGCCCCATGAAAGCTGGGGTCACACAAATGGGCTCAGGTGGGGTGGGGCTTTGGGTAGCTAGAGCCTAAGAGCTAGTGCTCCTTGGATTGGAGGGAGAGGGAACTCCCCAGCTGCTCACACCCGTCGCCCTGGCCTCCAGGAGACATTAATAATAGATCAGCAAATTCCAAATGTAAATAGGGCAATCAGGCCTGAGAACACAGACATTCATCACCCAGATACAAATTACACTGGCGGCCCTGATGTAATTACCAGAGTTCAGCTCGATGCATTGAGCCACCCCAACCTGTGCCCCAGCACGTTGTTCTGTGCTGGTGCTCTCCTCACTGAGAAGGCTCATCCACCTGGCCCCAGAGGGTCTCTTTGGGCACAGCCAAGTGTCTCTAGCTGTCTAAAGCAGGTATGAAGACATAAAACCCCTGCGATTCTTGGGCTTTCAAGACGGAGTTCCGAAGGTCGGGGGGACAGACACCAGACAATGATTCAGATTCCTGCTTCTGGCTCTTGTTTTGAAATAACTTGCTGGGTGACCCTGGGCAAGTCACTCACCCTTTCTGAGTCTCAGTGTCCTCTTCTATCCAAAGATGCTAACAATACAAGGGCTAACAATACAAAATAAGACAATACAGCTTAGGGTTTTGCAGTCAGAAGAACCCATTTTTGATCCCATCCTATAACTCTTGAGCCTGGAGACCTTGGGCAAGTTTCTTCCCTACTCTGAGCCTCAGCTCCTTTATCTGTAAGTGAGTATAAGAGCACCAACTGCATAGGATTATTTTGAAGAAAGAATGAAATAAGATTTTTCTTTTAACTGGTGAATTTAACTCATTCACATTTATTGTGATTACATTATAATATCACATATGAAATATATATCAGTATGTCAAAAAATCCATATCGTTATATAGTGATTATATAACGATGTGTTTTATGGCAGACCTCTTTCTTGCCACATATGTTCATGTTTCCTATTTATTAGTCTTCTGTGTGTTTCTTTCTTTCCCATGGCTCTTGCATTAGTCATCTGTTACTCCAAAACTTAGTGACTTGGCACAATAACCGTTGAGAATCTCATCGTTTCCATGGGTCAGGAACCTGGAAGAGGCTTAAAGCGGTTCTGGTTCAGGGTCTTTCAAGAAGTTGCAGCCACAATGTTGGCCAAGGTTGTGGTCTCATTCAAATCTTCGATTCGGCAGGCAGTTCCACTCCCAAGGTCCCCTGCGTGATCCCCTGTGGGGCAGCCCAAGTGTCCTCATGACACAGCAAGTGGCTTCCCCCAGAGCAAGTGCACTAGGAGAGCAGAGCAAAGGCTGTAATGTCTTTAAAGGCTGAGCCCAACAGGGGCTTACCAGGATGCAGGGATCCTCGGGGCTAACTTGGAGCCTGGCTCCCACTCCTGCCTTGTGCTGGATTGAAGGATAGTGCATGCAAAGCTCTTACCCCAGGCACTGAGAGAAATTCACAGTCCCTGTGACCCCCAGGGCCCAGCACAGTGTGTGGCACAGGTGCATCCACAGATAATGGGATGGTGAGGCGAGAACTAGAGAATTGGTAGGCTCTCTGCAGTAGCTACTTGCAATCCACATCCTCCTTCCTGGGGGGTGGGGAGGGGTGGGGGGGACTGAGCCACGGAGGACTAGGAGCTCCTGCCTTCTCCGGAACAGAGAAGAGAGTCTAGACCAAAGGCAGTTTCCAGGCCTGTCTCGTCCCAGCTTTACATTGATCAGTAATTAAACGCAGCCTCCAATTACTATAGCGTTTGGCGAGGCACCAAGCTCGTGTGAAACCTTGCAATAAACATCTGCTTTATAAATTGCCTCTCAGTGCAGTGCACCAGTGGGGTTCTTGGGGGCTGGAGAGAGAGAAAAGCAGGGAGCTGGGGAAGGGAGGAGACGTTAGGGAGGGAGAGGGACAGAGGAGAGGGGAGAGGGGCCCTTCCAAGTGGTGGGAAGTGAGAGTCCAATGGATCCTGTGCAGAATCCTCCCTCACCACCCTCCAAGGTGGGGGCCCTGATTTTAACCTAGAGCTGGGGAATCCTTGTCTCCTGAGATTGTGTCAAGAGCTGCATACATATCTAATGCAAATTACTTTTCTGTTGCTTTTTCTTTTTCCAAAACCCATAACATCCCACTCACCTGTCATTTAGAGGGAGAAACCTAAAGATTTATTAGCTCTACCGGCAGCCTCTGTTGGGAGTGAGATAGTCTTTGGGCTGCAGAGGAAGAGGAGGCCCAGTGGTTTCTCACCACTGTCCTGGTGCCCTGCCCCACCAGACACACTGTCCCCTGAACCAGAAGTGGGCCTGTGCACCCCACTCTATCTCCTCCAGGTCTTGCTCATGGAGACCACAAGGAAAGGGGACCCCATGATGGAGGTCTGATGGAACTGGGCCTGAGGAGGGCTGGTTCTGCTTCCTGGAGACTTTGGGGCAAGTGACTTTGACTCTCTGGGTCTCTGTTTCTGCATCTGTGAAATGGACATAAGACCCACCGAGGTCTGTAAGGGTTAAGGGAGCAGTGGAAGGGGGTAGCAGAGTGCATAGGGCAGGAGCTCTAGAGCCAGGCAAGCCTGCTTCCTGGACATGACCTTTTCTTTTCAGCCTCTGAAAATGGGAAGGTAAGAGCGTCAGCTCACGGAGGTGCCGCGAGGCCTCAGCCGGCTATGTTCACGGTGGGCACTTCCATGCTAAGGAGCCAGGACTCTCCAGGCCTTCTGGGCTGCCCTCCCCAGCCTTTTCTCCATCCCCTTTTCCCACCTCTCAGAGTCCCCACCCCACCTGTTTCCTGATACACAATACCTGGGCTCTCCAGGGAAGACAGTTGGATTGATCTGCTGTCCCCACCACTGTCCAGCTCTCCAGCAAGGCTGTTTGCTCCCTCAGCACTGGATGAGGTCAAGGACTTCCAGTGGCTGGGAATGGGGATGAAGGTGAGGACTGTCCGAGGCCAAACTGCCCATCTGGGGAAACCCACAACTGCCTCGCACAGCTGACATGAAATGGTTATCACGCGTGTTAATACCATGATGATCTGAAACCCCATCTGAGCGCTGTGGGGGCGTGTCCCTCCCCCTTACTCCGCCCACCTGGGCCAGGTAAGATTCGAGGCCAAGTGATCGGGCCACCTCCCATCTCTACTCCCACTTGAGCTGCCAAAGTACCGGAGTCCACCCTTAGGGACGCATTCCTTGGCACTAGCGTTGACCCTTGGTCTTTTTTAAAAAATGAAAACAGCCCCCAGAAACCTGGCCGAGGGAGTCCCCTTCTACCTTTAGCAACAAATCATTGATGAAAAGACCCAATCTGAGAGTTAGTGGGGATGTTCATCCAAGTGCCGGGGTCGTGGTACATATTAGATGAATGAATGCGTGAGTGAATGAAGCCCAAACTTCGTCTGGCACTGGCATCGCTCTCGGGATGCTCACCTCACGGGAGTCCAGCTCGCTGCAAACTTTTCCCGACACAAGAAACTCATTGCCTAGAGGGCAGCCTGGTCCACCTCTAGATAGCTCCAGCCCTGAAATGCATTGCATATGTTGAGCTCCAACTCACTTCCCTGAAACTTCTCTAGGGATTGCCTCGCTCCTATAGCAGGGCTCCAAGGTCAAAATCCTAAATCAGAGATAAGCTGTTGCCAATAAGTTTTGGAGAAGCTTGCCCTGCCACGTCAGAATTCCTATCAATGAAACCGACATAGCCCGAGAAGTTTCATTCCCCCGAAGCTGTCAGCCCCACGTAGCACTCGGGCTCTTCTAATGTGGCAGGATTGTAACAGGAGCTCCCCCGAGCCAGGTGCCAGGCACTATTTAAATGTGTTCTCACGTGTATTGACTCATCTACTGCTCCCAGCCCCCCCGGGGAGGGAGGTGCCAGGGAACTGAGACGCCCGAGAGCTCAAGTGACTTGCCCGAGATCCCACAGCCACAGGGTCATCTGGGCGGGGATCTGAACCCAGAGTGTCTTGCTCCAGAGTCTGGGCACCTAAGTCTTACACTGAACTCCAGCCATATTTACCTGTGAATCAGGATTTTCTTGATACTGGGCAACTCAAACCAGATGCAGAGATAAATCAGATGTGGGGTTGAAACAAGACAGTGGCTGTTATCCCTAGCTCCCAATTCCAAAGGTTTATGCCTGTCAAAGCACCTTCATTGTTCTTCCTAACTGGCTTTATGAATAAATATATCATTGAGCTCACTTTGGGTTGTGACAGAAAATCCAACTAGCTGGAACATAACTGCTCCAGCAACAAAAACCTCCAGGGGCGGATCTGGCTTCAGGCACAGTGTGATTCAGTGGCTCTTGTGATGTTCCGAAGGCTCAAGTTTTTGCCCTCTTAGACTTTCACAGTATTGGCTTCATCCTTAGACTCTGACAGTGAGCTCTGGTGCCTCTGGCCTTGCCTCATCCCCAACCTTGGGCTCAAAACCAGAAGAGAAAGGACCTCCTCTCCCTCTCCAGTCTGCGTGGAAGTCACAAGACTGAGCAGCCCACACCGGTCACAGTCTAGTCCCTGTGGCAGGGAGATGCTTTGGCCATTGGGTCCAGGTCCACCTCTGGTGGAGGGGGCCGAGAGTGGGGGAAGAAATAATCCCCTCAAAGGAAGATTGGCGTGTTGCCACCAAAAGAAGGAGGCAGGATGCTATAAACATCCACTGGGTATAAATGTCACACTTTGCTACTAAAATGTTTTAGTTCCTGTTTTATACATACTGGGCTTCCACTTAAGATTTTAGCTGTCAGTGGGACGCCTGGGTGGCTCAGTCAGGTAAGCGGCTGCCTTCAGCTCAGCTCATGATCTCAGGGTTCTGGGATCGAGTTCCTCATCAAGCTCCCTACTCAACCAGGAGTGTGCTTCTCCCTCAGCCTGCTGCTCCCCCTGTTTGTGTGCTCTCTCTGTCTCAAATAAATAAATAAAATCTTCAAAAAAAAAGGATTTTTTTTTTTTTGTCGATGAATTACATACCTAAAGCATGATGAAGGACCACTGGCCTATAACATTTCAAATAGCCTCACAGGGTCTGTAACGAGGATGGGCATTAATTCTCCAACTGGGACGGCACACGAGGGTTTGCTATCGCTCTCTCTAGGACAATAACAATATCATGATAAAGTTACTGGTCATCGCATACTTGCTCTGTACATACTATTAATACCTGATATTGCCGCAAGAAGTTGACACCCAGAGAGGCTAAGTGACTTGCCTAATATCACTCAGCTGGTGAAGGGACGGTTGAGAACAAGAGCCACGTCTGCCTGATATCAAAGCCAACAAGTTCTTCATTCAAAAACTTATATTTTAGGGGCGCCTGGGTGGCTCAGTGGGTTAAGCCTCTGCCTTCAGCTCAGGTCATGATCTTGGGGTCCTGGGATCGAGCCCCGCATCGGGCTCTCTGCTCAGCGGGGAGCCTGCTTCCCCCTCTCTCTCTGCCTGCCTCTCTGCCTACTTGTGATCTCTCTCTGTCAAATAAATAGATAAAATCTTTTTTAAAACTTACATTTTAATATAAATATAAATATATTTTGGTACATATTTTATGTGTGTGTGTGTGTGTGTGTATACATATATATATGAAATGGTTGTTTGTTGTGGGGGAAAAAAAAACCCAAGCCCAACTTAAACCATAGGGAAAAATGTATAGGAAAAAAATTAAAGCTACCCCCTTACATTGAATATTTTAAAGGATTTTAAACTTTTAAAATTTTGAGAATCATACTGCTCCCAGCACAGAGTAAATTAAACCAGCACATAAATATATGGGATGAAACCCCAGAGTTGTCTCCATCCCCCATTCTTCGGTCTCACTTTCTAGAGAGAATCACTGAGAATAGATGTTTGCTCTTTGCTTCTATTTTTCATGCTCACCAAGCCCATGTATGCTTCCTTTTATGTAAACGGTAGCATGCTAGAAACCATCCTATAGTTTGCATTTCCCGCTCAATGGTAGCTCATACACTTCCATCTCTATGGGTCCACACGTAACGCACCCATTCTTTTTCCTAGCTGCATAGTACTCCCCTTAAATGGCGGCATTATAAGTTATATTTAACCAGTTCCCCATTGATGGACACTTAGGCTGTTTCCAGTTTTATGCTTTGGTTTTTTGTTTGTTTGTTTACTTAAGATCACCATGAATATCCCCATATTTTCTCTTCGCCTGTTTGCACGCACAGAGCCTGTTCTAGGCTGGAACCGCCGCCACATAGCTCTCTGCCACATGGCCACACTCCCCATGCCAGGCTTGGCGTCTCCACCAACTTCTACTTGGGTGGAGCCCTTTGGGTGGGGGGCTCCCTGCCTCATGTTCCAGCCAGTCCCTGCTCTGTCTCCTCCGAAGGCCCAGCTCAGAGCTCTCAATGTCTCTCTTGATGAGATAATTTACATTTGGTTATTTTTCTTTTTCAGCAAAAAGGGGGCCCTTGAAGTGAAATATCTTTTCACACACTGTTAACAAGGATTCATAAAAGTGAACTGTTCACCCTGTCTGTCGGCCGCCAGTTACGAAAAATCAATAGCATGCAGAGGCACCCTGTTCGTCGCGTCTGAGCTTGTCTGTTTAGTGGTGAGGACTGGCTTCTCAAACTTGCCTCCTGGGGGCTGGGGGCGTCTGGAGGTATGGGGCTCCTGGACCCTGGTGCTGGCTCAGGTAAGAAGTCAAGGCAGAAAATGCATCATTTGTGCAGAGAACACTGTCCAGCCCTACATCCCTCACTGCTTTCTTCCCCAAAACCACCGTGAGAGCATGGCTCGAATGCCTCAGTTTCTAGAAAACCCTGCCCTCATTTACTCACCAAACACACGTGGAGGCTTCTGCTGTGAGACCAATCTGTGCCGGGCACCTAGAGGTGGCTCAGCATGGTCCCCGCTTTCTGTATATTGAAGCCGGACAGGCAAACAAGAACTCACCACAGGGACAGGGTCACAAGGCCCAGAGAACATGCGGATGAACCAGATAGAGTATAGGAGGAAGGCCTTGTTGAGCAGAAGGAATAGCACATGCAAAGTCTCAGAGGCAAGAGGAGGGAGGGCAGGTGGGTCTGGGGACATTAGCGGTTTAATCTGACTGGAGCACACATGCACAGAGAGGAGATGGAATGGTAAGGGGGACCAGCGCCCTGCCACGGAGAGCCCTCAGCAGACCCTGCTGAGGAATCGGGGACCTGAGGAATGGGGGATGGCACCTCTGATGGCGGTATTTGGGGCTGAGTTTTCATTTCTCTTGGAAGCTGTCTCAAATATCTTTATTTTTCTGTAATGAATCTGTGTTACCTTTATAGTAAGAATTTTAAAATAATAATAAAAATCCTGCAGAAGGAAAAAAAAGGAAGAAGGAGAAGTGGTATTGATAGTGATAACACTGGAAATAGTAACAGTGGTAATAGCAGGTATCTTGGAAGTAATAGGCAAAAGTAATAGCCACAGCAGCAATAATAGGAGGAAAAGTAGTAACAGTGGTGGTAGTAATGGTAGAAAACAGTGATTGTGGTAATAGTAATAGAAATAGTATTGCTGGTGGTGGTAGGGACAGCAGTAGTAGCATTAGTTACAGTGGTAGTAGCCAACGGTAGCGGTAGTAATACTGCCAGTAACAGTAGCAGTGGTACCAGTAATAGTAGTAATAGTGGTAGCAACAGTGGCAGTAATAGTAGCAATGGTAGTAGTAATAGCAGTAATGGTGGTAGTACTAGTAGCAATGGTGGTAGTACTAGTAGCAATAGACGTAGCAATAGTGGCAATGGCAGTAATAACAGTGGTAGTAATAGTAGCAACGGTGGTAGTAATTGTAGTAATAGAGGTAGTAATAGTAGTAATAGTTCAGACTCTACCTTATAGGCAGAGGGGGCCACTGAAGAGAAGGAAAGGATGACAGTTTGAGTTCCAGAAGATGCAGGAAGGTGACTAGTGTGGAGGCAGGACTAAGCTAGCCTATCCTAGCTCTGCGAAGGGCTAGGTATGTCCCTATTCCTGACCATCTCCTCTTTAATAATTCACCTGAGCGAAGTGGTCCATTTCTAGAATATACCATCACCCCATCAGCAACCAGAGTTTGTAGTCAGTCAGGTTCAGTTGTGGCTGCTTTGTGGATGGAGTGAGGGTCTAGGACAGATGGGTCCCTCCAACACCACTTTTCCAGCATCCAGAACCTTACTTGTCTCTCTCTAACTCTTAGAACCCTCAACAGAATTATTGTCTTACATCTTTTGTTTTCTGCATCTATTCATCCAGTACCCATCACTTGCCCATCTATCCTTCATCCATCCATCCATCCACCCATCCCTCACTCATCTGTCCGTCCATCCGTCCGTCCATCCATCCATCCATCCATCCATCTTCTTATTTTCTGTTGCAGAAAGATCCCTTGACTAAGGTTCACCAAATGTTAATTTCTGGGTAGTGGAATTGTGAGTGATTCCCCTCTTGAAACTTTGTACTTTTCTCTATTGTTGGAATTTGTATAACAATATCCATCACAGGTGTGTAAAAACAATATGTTCATTAAAACCAAGATAAAAAACACAAGCCAACATTTCAGAATGCTCACCCTGGTGCTAGTCAGCTACCTAAGAAGCTGGACCACTTGGAGACCTCCATGCTGTGAGGAAGCCCAAGCTAGCTGAGTGGAGAGGCTGGAGAGAGAGAGGGGAGGTGCCCTGTGGGCTCCAGTGGCCGCTGTCCTGTGAGTGAAAGAACCATTTTAGACATCTCAGCCCCAGAATATGCAACCTGAGGAAGAACAAAGGGACTCATTGAACAGCCAGAACTGAGACCCCAGACCCATTGCTAGTCATTCAAGGACCCCAAATTAGGATGCTGTCACCAGTGAGCAGACATAAGTTGTCCCTGCTGTGCCCTGCCTTGGTCAACATACATAAAAAGTTCACACATGCACACACATACTCATGCGGTTTGCATACGACCACAGGCAGATCCTTTTAACTTTCTGGTCTCACTTTTTCTATCAAGAGTCAGAGGACAGCAGGTGATTACACTCCTGGACCGCCCTGCCCCCACAGATCTCTTAGCCACCATATCTGGAAGGCAAAGTCATGGGAAATAACTTGGTCTTTGGAGGCAGGCTCCCAAGTTTAAGCCTTGGCTGTGGCCTCCATGAGCACGTGATCTTGATTCTCCCCATGCAATGCTCAGTTTTCTTTCTTCTTCTTTTTTTTCAGTTTTAATTTTCTATCTCGATGAAAAACATGAGATGTTAAATGTCATGGCAAACAGGATCGTGGCTAACGTGGCACAATTTATATTCTGGTACTCTTGATGCTTTGAACATGTTTCAGCGATATAAAAAAATTTTCCTTCTGCGGCAGAGTTGTCGGGCAGTAAATGACTCTCTCCTTGCCTTGAGCCTGGATGGCCAAACTACTTGAGAAGCACACAGACAGGATGGGCTGGTAGAGCCAGAGGCAGCCTACCCGCCAACCAGCCAGCCCCGATCAGGATGGAATGAGGACCTTGGCAAGGGCATGCCCCTGCAGCTTGTGAGCGTGCACGTGTACACCCCCCCACACACACACCACAGCTACTCACATACCCGGCCTGATTAGAGTCAAAAGGGCGAGTAGGGGCCAGATTAAATATGTGCTGATTATGCGAGCCTGAGCTCCTGTTTATTTCTCATAAATAAGACATGAGCCCTGTTTTCCAACCCCCAACACACACGCGTGCGCACACACACACACAAGCACACTTCCTGGGAATGATATTTATTGTATGCAAATCAGAAACCAAACTGGGAGGAGAAGTAATCACCTGTTTATCAGATGGCGTGCAGATCTGGCGGAAAATAAGCCGGGGTAACGGTGCTGTATCTATTTGTCGGAAGATGACAGACTGGGGTCTAGATTTGCTGTACCCTGGACACCTCGAGGAATGGCCCTAGGGACCCATCGCCCCCCTGCCTGGTCAGGTCCGCCCAGTGGCGTTTGCATCCAGGAAGCAGCAGGGTGAGGACTGCAGTCTGCCTGAGCTTGGACGGCAGTTTTGGGACAAGACCTTGGACGGCAGACTGACCTGGTTCAAGGTCCCTAATGGCCTGGTTCAAGGTCAGGGTCTGCTGCTTCTCATTGTGTGACCTTGAGCACACTGCTGTACTTCTCTGGTCTCCATTTCTTCCACTGTTAAGTGATGACGATTGTAATTCCAGTCTTGTAGGGCGCTGGGAGCATGGGAAGCTTCAGGCATGTCTGGAGCCAGGCACTTGGGGTCACCCTAGACCTTTCTCTCTTCCTCACTTCCAATTTCTTCTTCCTAACTACTTCCTAAATGTGGACACGGCCTGGCCCCTGGAAGTGCCTGCTGAATGCTGTCCTTGTTCTGCTATGTTTCCCCTCTTACCATCTCTCACAGATAGACATCTTGTGGGCTTCACTGTCTTCTCTGTGTCCTCTCCAATTCGTTCCTCACCCTCGGGAGAAGAGAGGGCTCTTTCTAATGGGAATATCCCACCATCACATCGGTCTCTTGCTCAAAGGCCTGCTGCAGCTCCTCAGTGCCCTCAAGACAAAGAAATCCCCACTGTGCCCCACGAGGAGCCCAGGTCCAGACTGCAGCAGCCTGGCGACTGCCTCCTCCACCAGGCTCCAGCTTCTCAGATCTTTATTCAGGTCCCAAAACATTCCAAGTCAGTTCCTGCCCCAGGGCCTTTGTCCTTGTGGTGCCCTTTGCCTGGAATCTTCTGCCCCGGCTCCTTTTCCGCAATGCCACTGAGATGTCACCTCCCCGGGGAAACTGCTCCATCTGAATTAGGTCCCCCTGCCAGCAATTCGCCCTCTCTCAAAACCTTGTCAGTTTCCTTCCTGACGCTGATGGTGATTTGTCCTAATGTTATTTATTTGGGTTTACTGGATTGTGGCTGCATCTCCAACTGACGGTGAGCTTCAGAGAGCAGGGCCTGCCTCTGTTTCACTCACCAAGGTGGTCCTGGTGATCTGGTGCTACGCCAGAGGATTTGCTTTGCAGATGCCCTTGGCAGGGCTGTGGGTATGACCAGAGAGGCAGAGGGGTGCCCTGGCGGGGGGCTGTGTGCTCCAGAGGGGGAGGGGGCTGGACACCTGGTGCCCTGCCAACTTCAGGGCCCCCCAAGGGATGTTTTTGTGCATCTCCCTAATGGCCTGACATACAGGGTCCCAGTGATAAAACTCCCTCTGATAAAAGATGCAAAACTAACATCTGGCAGTTAATTAATAAAGAGCAGCGGTGTCTGGCT
>ML106047.1:15410-30174 GCA_003697995.1 Taxidea taxus jeffersonii | reverse complement strand
GTTCACACGGGGCGGGGCCTGACCTCCAGTGTTCACACGGGGCGGGGTCCTCACTCTAGTGTCCTCACCAGGTAGGAGCAGTGCAAGTCCAGTCGGCGTCCATACAGCCACTCCCAGGATGGAGAGATGGCCAGTGCGTTCCCAGGGCGAGCCCCACCCCCCCCCTTCTGCCTCAGGGCCGGTAGGAGGCTGCAGCCGCCGGGACCCGTAGGGGTTTGCCCCCGAGAAGCTGGGTGGCTGTGTGGCTCCCATGATCTCGGAGTGAGACCCACCGTCAATCTCCATCTTTTCCCAGCGCGGTCAGTTACCTCCCTGAAAGGGGCAGCGGGCTCCCCTTTGTTCCTAAGCCACACCCCAGGCGACTTGAGTCAGCCCTCTGTCCTTCCCACTTACAGGTCTGAGGACAGCGAGGCAGGGGAGGAGGGATATCCTTGGGGAAGTCTAACCCAACTTGCCCGCGTCCTGAAATGGGGTCTTGCCCGCTGCCCCCTCCCAAACCCATCAGAGACCACGGGCAGGGGCTGCTGAGGAGCGCAGGGGCTCGGAGTGCTGGGGTCCCCAGCATCAAGGGGACAGAAGCGGCGCGCCCCTGACAGACTCCCGGTGTAGCCCTGACGAACCCCGGGCCCCTGGGCGTCTGCCCGCCCTCCCGGCCGCCCGCAGGCCTCCGGCGCGCTGGGGGGCTCAGGCCAGCCGGCTTCTCCCGGACAGCCGGTGGGCGCGGAGAGGCGAGCGCACGGGGAGCGGCGGACGCGCGGCCCCCAGCCTCCCGCGGCGCCCCCTCCCGTAGGGGGCACCGGCCTCAGTTTCCTCATCTATCCTAGAAGGAAGGGGTGGGCGAGAGCAGACAATGGAACAGACCCCAGGCCCTCCCGGCTCGCGTCCAGACGACTCGGGGTGGAGGAGGGGCACCCGGGCTCCCCGACGCGGCCGGCGCCCCTTCTCTGCGCCCCCCGCCCGTCCCTCCGGTCCCCCGCCGGTGACTGGTGGTAGCAGCAGCAGCAGCAGCAGCGGGAGCCCCGCGACCCCGGCTCGACGCGGGTGGGCGCCCATGCTCGCGGGGAGCGGCGGCCGAGGCGCAGCCCGACTCCGCGGCCGCTCCCGACGCAGCCCGCCCGCGCAGAGCCGGACGCGGGCGCGGGGCGCGGAGCCGGACGCTGGCCCCTCCCGGCCGCGGGGCGCGGGAGGCTGGCGGGGGGCGGCGCTCGGCCGGGCGGGGCGGGGCGTGCGGGGCGTGCGCGGCCTCCCGGCCGCGGGGGTCGAGCGTCCCCGGAGCGCGCGGGGATGGCGAAGAGGGTCTGGTCTGGCGGCCCCGGCGCTGGTGACCTCGGGGCGGCGGGGCCGCGGGAGAGGCTCCCACACACCCTCCGAAGCGCGGGATCCTGACGCCGCTGAGTAAGTGCGAAGTGTCCCAGGAGTGATGCTGTGATCGCGGGGTTCGCGTTTTCCTTGTAGTTTGGGGGACGGAAACGGGGTCCGCCGCTTGTCGGTCCGGGGGTGCTTGTCGAGGCGGGAGGGGGACCTGCGTGTTTGCTGCACCGCGCTCCTTACCATGGGTTTGAAATGCTCCCCGATAACGACGACGAAGAAACGAAGGAAGGAGGCTGGGAAATGGAGCCGCCTCTGCGCCCGCATCGGCTCCTGGGGGTCCCCGCCGGCGGCCCTGCCCGCTCAGCACCCGCGCCCCAGCATCCCCGCTCCTCTGACTCCCTACCTGCAGGGGAGTCGTCTTTATTATTTCCAGAATGCGTCGCCTTAACCCCAAAGGAAAGGAGGCGGTTTGCAGGACCCAGGAAATGTAAGAATCGGGGCCAGTCTCTCAGGTGCCCATTTAGGGCATTCCCATTCTCCAGGCAAAAGCTCCTGCATTTGGAAAATACTGCAAGTCGGACCTACAACCAGGGACTTGTATCCGGAAGATACAAAGAAGCCTCAAAGCTCAGAAGTCAGAGTGGAGAGGTGTGAGGGTCTTGTGTGGATGACGCGAGGGCTTATGGTGATAAATTTACTAAAACTCACTGAATTGTACACATAAAGTGTGCGAGTGTTATAGTAGGTGTGTTGGAGCCTGATGAAGTTTTTAAAGTCTCGACAGTAAGAAAAGTAAAACCCAGTTTAGAGAGTGAGCAGAGGAGTTAGGCACTTCAGCAAATAAGGTGTACGTAGGCAAAACCCCCAAATCGCATGAAAAGCTGTTCACAATGTTGGCTGTCAGGGAAAGCAGCTTCGGAGCTGATTCAGCGCTCGGCACCTACCGGGATGGCCCAGAAAAACCCCTAGTCTGGGCAGACGCGGCCGAGTGGCTCTCTCGCTGCTTGCGGTGGGGACACAGGGCAGCCCCGCGGCTCCACAGCCCCGTCCTGCTGGGTCCTGGAGGTTCAGCAGCCGTCCGCCATGCAGCCCGGTGACCGCACTCCTGGGTGCCTCTCTAGAGGAGTGAAAACTCCCGATCACACGAATCCCAGCCACCTGAGTGTTTTACCGCGGCTCTGATCACAGCTGCCCCGACCGGTCACCACCTGAATGTGTGTCCTTCACCGGACGGACTTCTCACTGCTCAGCCGGGGATGGCGCCCGCAGCGAGCCCAGGGATCTCAAGGGCCTTATGCTGAGGGATGAAGGCTGCCCTCTCTCCCGCTGCGCGTCGTGTGGTTTGGGGGTGGCGTTCCTGAGACCAGACCCTGGGGCGGGGACCCAGTCAGTGGTGGCCAGGGACTGGCCGGGAGGGAGGCGTTGGGGTGATGGAGCTCTCCCGGGTCCTCACGACATGAGTCTACACGTGTGTTAACGCTCAGAGAACGATCCACAAAAAGCCAATTTTATTGTATAATTGAAAAAAATGGAATTAAAAAAAATCCTGTATTGCACGAGTATTTTACGAGCCTGTCGCGTGCCCGGCACTGGGCGAACCAGTGGGAGGACCAGTCAGAGCGTCAGCGAGGGAGAGAGCTCAGTCTGGCCTTGATCGGGAGCGTGTGTCCCTGGCTGGGGAGTGTGGCCAAGAGTCCTGTCAGGAGGGGAGCCCGACGGCTGCTGGGGGGGTGGTGGTGTTCGAGCTTGAAGAAGGAACAGGAGTCAGTTCATTCAACATTTATTAAGCACCTGCTGTGTGCCGAGCGCTGTCCCAGGTCCTGGGGGTAGTCAGTGAACTTGAAGGACTGGGTTCCTGCTGTCCCAGAGCTCACACTGGAGTGGGTGAGAGGTGGACAACAGACGCCCCACCAAGTGAGAATTCCGGTCCCCAGGAGGGCTGGAGGAAGGCAGGGTCACCAGGGAAGGCCTGGCGGGGAGATGACCTTGGGACAGAGCGTGGATGGGGTGCTGCAGCCGCCGGGGGAGCGTGGGGGGCCCCGGGGGGGGAGGTACAGCCAGTGCAGAGGCTTTGAGCTGGAAAGGATCCTGGAGTGTGTGAGGGTCTCAGAGGAGACCAGGGGGCCTGTGGGCAGGTAGCAGAGGGTGATGGGGTGACAGTGGGGCTGAGCGGGATGGGGGGGCAAGTTTCCGGCACGTCCTTGTCCCCGGTGCTGGGAAGGAGACTGGGCGGAGTCACACTGAAGTCCCTGCTGCTGGGGCTCCCTGCAGGTCCTCCGCGGCCTTCAGTGAGGGCAGCCCCGGCTCCTGTCCTGTCCCCCGCTGTGGCTGCTTGCCGGGGCGGGCGGGCAGGGACGCGGGTCCTCTCGCTGCACGGCCCCACGGCCCCGGGGGTACCCAGAGCAGCCTAGGGCCCCTCGGAGGGCGTGTGGTTCTGGAAGAGGGGAGGCAGGAAGAGCCCCCCTGTGCCGAGCACACACACGACCACGAACACCCACAGGAACAGCCTGTCCACCACCATGGCTACATACTTCCAGTCCTCGATGACCTGTGGGCAGACAGCAGCCGTTACGGGCCCGAGCGCCCTGCTCTCCTTCCTTCCCCGGTGCAGGGCTGTCACTGCGGCGCCAGGGAACCCCAGGCGGGTGTGGACCCCCTGCCCCCCCCAGCACTGCTGCCCAGCCCCGCCCAGGTCGCAGGACCCTGTGGGCAGCAGGCAGGACAGGACGCCAGCGGCAGCAGCACCGGAGCACTGGGCAGCGCGGCTGCAGAACCGGGCCGCGCCGAGGCCTTCTCTCGTTCCCAGCCCCAGCCTCCTGCCTGAGCTCCGCCTGAAGGAAGATCTGGGGTCCACCTTGCTGTGCGGGGGGCGGGCAGGACATCCCCAGCTGTGCAGTCGGCTTGGTTCCCTAACACTGTGGCAGAGGCCAGCCTCCCTGACCCCCGCTGCCCAGAGCCACGGGGGCACCCTGGAGTGTCGCCCCCCACCCAGCCCCACCCCAGGCCCCGGTGACCTCTCTGTCTGTGCTCCCCGCTGGACAGTGGCCCGACCCAAACTCAGCGGAGGCTCTGGGCTTGCAAATTTGGGCAGCGGCGGACGAGCTGACGTCAGTGACCCAGTTTGTCGGGGCCCCTCCAGAGGGATCCCGCGTCAGGCCCCCTGCTCCCGGCACCGGGATCGGCGGGCCCCGCGCAGCGTGCCCCGCGCGGCCTCTGCTTGGCTCTCTGGGCTTTCATTTCGGAGGACCGCGTCTCTGGTGTGTGTGTCTTTTCCCCTCTTTCTATATCCGTGTGCTGTTCACAGCGAGCAGTTAATCCTGCGGTGGAGGACGGGAGTGCTGTGCTGGAGCTGGGCCGCAGCCTGGGCTGGCGGAGGGTAGCTGTGCTCCGAAGGGGACGCGCCGGGCTCGAGGAGGGCGGCTGGCCAGTGCTGGGGGCAGGTGAGGCGGTGCGGACACTCGTGGCTTGGCCCGGGCCAGGCACCCCGCCTCTGAGCTCCCCCACGACGTGCAGTGCGTTTGCATAGGTAGGTGCCTCTTGCCGCGGCTCCTGGGGTCTTGGCCGGGCTGTAGGCCTGGACCTGGCAGAGCTCCCGGTGTGTGCTTGGAGTTCGGGGAAACGGCGATCGCAATAACGGGGCACCCCGCCTGGCTTTTATTTAATTGCGTCAGAAACGGCGAGAGGCCGTGAGTGCCCCAGCAGGACCTTTAGAGGAAGGCGCTGGGGCGGAGGGCCGCTCGGCCAGGAGCACAGACTGCAGGCTTCGCAGTGGCACGTGCGCGTGCAGCCTGGGGGTCAGGGTTTCAGTGTGGGCTCGGGGGGCCTCCCAGAGAGCCCCGGGCTTGCTCCGACGTGGCCCTGGTGGCCCCAGAGCCGGACCGGGAACGGTCACCCAGAGATTCCCTGGAGCCCCGGGGCCCCCCACTGCAGACCGGCGTCTGGGACCCGGGGCCCAGCTGAGCCAAGCGGCCGGGCGGTTTTCAAAGCAAGCACAACCCAGAGCGTCCTTGAGAAGGCGAAATCGGAGGGTCCCCGAGAGCCGTGCCCCTCACTGCTCGAGCTGGAGTGTGTCCTGGGGTCGGCTGCACCTGCAGACCTGGAGTCCTTGGGGCCAGGCCGGGCCAGTGCTACTGGCAGGAGGGCGTGTGGCCCCCCCAGGAGCTCCTGTCCTGCCACCCTTGGGTCACGTGCTCTCCCTCGGAGGGTGAAGCGGGAGCTTCCGCGGCCTCCCGTTCCTCCAGGCCAAGCACCGGAAATGAGGGCGAGCGCGAGGCTGTGCCCTCCCTGCCCGCAGGCTGCCGCGGGGACAGACCTGGTGTGAGGGGTTGGAAGGAGAGCACGCGTGACCCCATGACGCAGCCGTCCTGGCCAGTGTGGACGCGTGCCCGAACGTCTCCAGGCGGGGCCTTCCTGCTCCGCATGCGGTGACCCCCAGCCCGGCCTGCGAGGCCCAGGAGACCCTCCACGTTTGTGCCCCTAGCTTTGTCCTGTGACCGTAAATGTCACGTCTGTTTACAGACCTGTCGACATCATCCCACTCCACGTCATGACCCTGTGAGCAAGGACGATCTAACTGCCAGTTCCGTACTCCCCAGAGCTGTCCTCTTCTGAGCCGGGGGAGCTGAGGAGCAGATGCCCTCAGTACCTGGCCCAGGCTTGTCCCCAAGACTGGGGTCACCTTCTAGCCCAGTGACGGCCGCCGGCTAGGGGTGCCTGGGGCTCCTCCCTCCTCAGGCCCATCAAGAGGCTGGATGCGCTGGGGAGTGACCGCCCGGGATTCCCTCTGCCCTGGGGGTGGGAGCCGAGGGCTGCGGCTCCCCTACACCCTCAGAGCCCCCAGAGCCCGAGGCAGTCACGGCAGCCTGCTCTGCCTTCCTGGCGTCCCCTGCATCCTGCCTGAGCTCGCTCCACAGGTGACCGGCCTGTGCCTGGGCCTTGCCTCAGGGCTGCTTTGGGGACCCCAAAACAAACCACAAGGGGTCTTCGTACCTCCATCCTCTTCCCTAGTGTCTGGAGCTACAGCGAAACTGTGCAGTTTGGGGCTTCACGCTGCACCCCAGGGTCTGGGCGCTGTGTCCCTGGGAGTGAGCTGCGGGGGGGGGGGGGAGGGGGGGGGGGGGGGGGGGACAAGGGACTTACGCTCTGGTCCTGGTCGTCACTCCGCATGTGCTGGGCGATGAAGCTGACGCCCTCCAGAGCCTCCTGCACGTCCCGCCGGCCCCTCCCCGACGACCTCAGCCGGGGATCCCGGGCCGGGCCCGCCGCGTCCGAGCCGGAGCCCGCGCCCGAGCCCACCGGGGACTTGGGGGCCGCAGAGGCGGGGTTCACGAAGTACATGGAGCCCCCGCAGAGGTGGGGGGCGCTGGTGGCATCGGGCCGCGTCAGGCGAGGCCGGCCGGGCATCCTTGCGGGGCGGCCGGCCGGGCGCTTCATGAAGAGGAAGGCGGGCAGCCGGCGCAGGAAGCAGCGGCGGACCCAGGGCGCCATGGTGTGCGTGCCGGGCGAGCGGTGGTGCACGTTGAGCGCGCACACGCTGCTGGCGATGGAGAAGGTGACGAGCACCATGGTGAACATGAGGTACTTGCCGACGAGCGGCACGTCCAGGGAGGTGGGCGGCACGATCTTGGAGATGAGCAGCAGGAAGACGGTGAGCGCCAGCAGCACGGAGATGCACAGCGTCATCTTCTCGCCGCAGTCGGACGGCAGGTAGAAGACCAGGACGGCCAGCGAGGTGATGAGCACGCATGGGATGATGAGGTTGATGGTGTAGAAGAGCGGCTTGCGGCGGATGACGAAGTCGTAGGTCACGTCCACGTAGCTGGGGTCCTGCGGGTTCACGGTCCGCCGGCCCGGCAGCGCCACGATGTCCCACTCGCCGCTGGGGGTGAAGTCGTCCATGCTGGCCGTGGGCGACCCGAGCACCATGTCGATCTCCGTGTGGTCGTAGGTCCAGGAGCGGAACTTGAGGGTGCAGTTCTGCTGGTCGAACGGGAAGTGCTTCACCTCGATCTTGCAGGCGCTCTTGTAGATGGCGGGCGGCAGCCAGAAGACGCTGCCGTTGGCGCGCACCACCACGTTGGTGTAGAGGGACACCTCGTAGGTCCCGTCGGCGCTGGGGGCACGGACAGGAGGACGTGGCGAGCTGGCCCGCCGGCCCTCCTCCCCGCCCTGGGCGCCCTCCCTGGAAAGGCCCGCGTCCTGGGGCAGCCACGTGGCACAGGGCGCCCCCCACGTGGATGAGCTCCCGTGGGCCACACGGTCATCGGTCACGGGCTTTATCATGATCCACGTTTTACAGACGGGGAAACTGAGGCTCAGAGAAGTTAAGTGACTTCTTCAAGGTCAGAAAACTAGGCAGCAGTCCCGTGAGGACCTGAACTCGGTTCGTGCTTCTGCCAGGAGCACTGCGACCCCACAGGACCCTCGAGCTCCCTCCACCCCCCAGAGAGCGATGAGAGCATCAAGGCCAGCGAGACAGGGGAGGCCATAAGAAGCACCGGATTTGGGGTTCGGATGGTGGCCCTGGGCCCTGCTGTGCTCAAACAAGCAGGTAACGCTCTCCCGCATTCTCCGGGACTCAGTTCCCTCCCATCGTGGAGGTGCTGGCTCTGCCCACCTCCTCTGCCAGCCTGACCGCCTGGGGTGACACACGGATGAGGCCCAGGGCTGGGCTCTGGGCCGAGCACCTGCAGTGGCCAGGCCTGCCGCCCGCCCGGCCCTCCCTGCCTGGGCCCGCACTCACTTGTTGTAAAGCACGATGTCTGGAAGCCAGATGCGCTTTGCCGGGATCCTCAGGATGTTCACACCTTCGTAGCGGGAGCTGTTCCAGGCCAGGCGGTAGTCGGTCCACTCCTGGGCGGACGGGCATGGCCTGGTCACTTGGGGGCCCGCAGCCACCTAGGGGAGGGGGTAGCCCCAGAGATGCCTCTCAGGCGCGCCCCCGCAGGCACTTACCTGTTTCAGCCAGACGTTGGTGGTCATGATCTGTTCTCGCTCATTCTGGGGAAGGAAACGGGGATATCCGCTCACCAGGTGGGAGGAGCCTCGTGCACAGACCCCACCGAGTTACACTTACACGGAAGGCTCGGGGCTTGGGGCTCAGGCCCCGTGCCCAGCCGCTGACCCACCATCTCCTGGATGGCTCAGAGCTCTTTCCTTCCCCATGTGTCTGGGACAAAGCTTGTGCTTGTCACCCAGATCCGGTCCTCTGCTGGCCATGCAGCTTCCCTGGCCAGAAACCTGGGGACTGGCTCTGACACCGGGCCTTTCTCTGAGCCCCCAGGGAGTCCTGTAGGAGCCCCGCCCCCGCGTGCATCTCCGGCTCCGATGCTCCTGCTCAGCTGCCCGCTGGAGGACCGCAGTCGTCTCCCCCTGTCCTCCTCCTCCCCGGAGCCTCCTCTCCACCCCGGCCTCCCCATCCTGTCCCACAGTCTCTACTCAGCAGCCAGGGGATCCTTTCAAAGGCTTTTCTCAACTTCCCAGACTGTGCTGCTGGGCTGCAATCCCCCGCTCCTTCCCCACGTCCCCAGCATCCGTCCTCAGTCCTCCCCGTCAGCTCTGGACCCCACATCCGTCAGGGACCACGTTACAGTCTTCTCTGCATTTCCGTCCTTTTTCCTGTCGTCTGTGTGCGTAGTTTCTGTTGACCTCTCTTCCAGACCATTAACCTCTTCTGCTGTTACTAATCTGCTGTTAACCCCATCCAACGAACTTTAAATTTTCCGTCATCGTGATTGTCTTGAGCGTACAGATGGTCGTTACTTTCCTTTTAAGCAAGTTTATTTATTCAGAAAAATGTATTGTTAAAATTCTTCATTGTTTATTTTTAGTAGTGCTGAAGTGCACATAACATAAAATTTGCCACATTAATGGCACTTGGTGCGGAGTCTTCGAAACCATCTGTGATCTGCTTCCACTGTTTGCTTTTCTGACCTCGTCTTGTCTTACTGTGCGCCCAGGGAACTCCTGCCTGCCTCCCGGGAGTGCTGACTCCGATAGGCAGTTAGAGGAGGGGCAGATCCCCTTCATCTAGTCTGTGAGCTGGTTCCGTTGTTCTTGACTCATTTCTACTCTTACGGGTGGTCTTTTCAGGGTCCCCCCATCCCGTGGGGCTCGAACGCTGGTGTGTGTCCCCCAGCCCTGCGCGAGTGCCCGATGCTTGCACCCGCCACCGCCCTCGAGGCCTCGCCCCTCGGCCTCTTCCCGTGTACCTGCCATCGCATTTGGGAACGGTGCCTAGAGGGAGGGTCCCCTCCCAGAACCTGGTCCCTTGAGTCCTCGCTGAGCTCCCTGAGCTCCCTGAGACTCAGAGACCCCTGGGGCGGGGGCATCTCGATACCGCTTCTGCTTGTTCTCGTGGGAAAGCTCATCTGCAGCGCTGAAGGCCCTCGTCCGTCTTTGGAAACAGTGTTTTTAAAGTTGCGGTAACATTTACACCCAGTGAGACGCACAGGTCTAAAGCGAAATGTTTGATCTACTCGAGCAAACCTGTCCCCACGGCGCCTCCATTCAGGATCTATCACTGTGTCTCAGTCCTGTCCGGCCGTCCCTGGCGGTGCCCGACCGGTGGGACCGGGGGGCACGCAGCAGGCAGGGCTCGCCCGGTGAGGAGGGGCGCGGGGCGCAGACTGCGTCCCGGGACCAGAGTCCGGGCACAGAGGCGCTCGGGCCCCCACTTTCGGCGACTCCTGGACGTAGCACACGGGAAAGGAGCAGACAAGCGACCTGACTGTGTCCAGAAGCCTGGGCCAAGCCAGAGGCGCGCCCAGCCCCGCGCACCAGCCCCGCGGCCGGACGGGCTGCGGGCACCTACCACGCTGATGAGCTGGGCGAGGGACAGCTGCAGCTGGATGGACACGAGCTGGGCCGAGCTGGCGGCCGGCCGGATGAGCTTGTTGTAGCGCGTCCTGTTCAGAAGGTCGTCCACGAGCCTCTCCTCCGCATTGGCCACACGGCAGTCCCCTGGGGAGACACAGGCAGACCCGCTGGGCCCTCACTGCGGCGGGAGTAGCGAAGGGGGCCTGGGCCCGCCAGCTCAGTGTGACCGAGGCAGAGCCGAGCCGCTCCTGCCCCACGTGGCCCTCCCTACCCCGTGCCCCGTGCCCGCTAGGCTGAAGGGCGGCCCGCGCGACACTGCGTCCAGAAGTGCGGTGCCTGCGGTCTCTGCTCCCAGTCCCTCCGCCCGACCTCCCACCCGCCCCCGCAGCCCTAGTCACGGTGCCCGGCCCGACTCTGCGCAGCCACTGTGTACCACACAGTGCGACAGTGGCCGTGGCCTCACCGGGGCCTTCCCTGCCCGCAGCTCTCAGCTGGCGGGAGAGAGAGCCCTTGGGCCCTGGCAGCAGCCTGCGCTCCTCAAGCTGGAGCTTCCGGTCCCCCAGCCGGTCAGCGCTCTGCTCCTGAGTCCCTCCCCCCGCCCGTCGTTCCCGTCTTACTTCTGAGGCTCTGAGCGCGCTCTGTCCTGCCAGCATTGCCCCACGGCCAACAGCCGTCAAATGGCCGTCTGCCTTGTGCCAGGCACTGTGTTAGGCCTCAGGGGTGACAGCGAGCAGAACCCCAGAAGGGACCCCTGCCTCCGCTTCCGTCCAGTGTGGCGGTGGAGGGCCGTCCCCGTGGGTGTCGTGTACAGAGAGGGGTGGAGGGTGCTGTGTTCACGGGGAGAGAACGGACGGGCCACGGGGAGTTTCCCGAGTTGAGAGCGTCAGACTGCGACGGGCCTTTGGGACCCCAAGGGCTGGGGTCCAGCTGACAAGTGGCTCCGGGTGCAGAGCTCAGGGCCGTGGTGAGCACAGGCCTGGCTGTCTTGCCCAGCGGGGTGTGGGTCTTGGTCCCATCGCCTTCACACGTCTGGAGTGACCGTGAGACGCAGGGACCCGGTCTTGTTTAGCTGGTGACTTGGGGAATGTGTCTGCTGAGGGCCGAGGTGGGGGGGCGTCTTGGAAAGAGACTCTGGGGAGGATCAAGGTCACTTGGCAGGAGAGCCCAGCGGCAGGGGAGGGGAGGGGTGCAGGGCGGCTGGTGGGGCAGGAGAGCAGGGGTGAGAAGAGCAGAGGGGACAAGAGCAGGGGCCGGAGGCAGCCGAGGGGTTGGGGTTGGGGCTGCAGGGGAGGGGCTGGGCCTCGCGGGGCATGGGGTTCCCGTGATGTCTTTCCCTGAGGGTCCTTCCCTGACGGGCCTGTGCATGGCTTTTTGCCAAATCCCTCCGTCTGGGTGGGGCCAGAGAGTCCGGAATGGCCCAGAAGTGGGTCTGGGGTGCCCTCCTGTGTGGGTGCTGGGCTGGGCACACGGCCCACAGGGACACCGCCGCGCCAGCCAGCTCCGAGCACTTTCCAACTCGCTGCCTATCTGGAGCAGATGCGATCCTGAGGGCCTTGCACACGAGGCTGCGGGCGCACCTGCTGCCCACCGCCCCTCCCCCAACCGCCTGGGGCTGCCCACAGGGGTCCTCTGGATGCCTGTCCTAGATTCTGAGTTCTGCCTCTGTACCCCGACCCCTCCCAGAGGCCAGCTGTTAGAATTCTCTGGAAGCCAGCCTGTGGCTCTGGACTAGAGCTGGGTCCCTCCCACAGCCCCTCTCCAGTGCAGGTATTTTGGCAGAAAGTGGTCATGTCCCTCGACCCAGCCCTTCTGGTATTTCCGAGGCCAGGGCAGCTCCTGGTGCTCTAGGACAGGGGAAGCCCAGAGGCCCCATCTCTGCAGCCCTGGGACACTCAGGCTGCTCACCTTTGGGGCTGTCCTGCTTCCTGGGCATTCAGCAGGCCTGAGGGACCCTCCCTGTGCCAAGGACAGGCCGTGGGCTCTAGAGTTAGGGGTCCTGAAAACCTCAGACCATTTTGCGCATTCCCTGTTTCTCACCTGGGAAACTAAGACCCAAGAGGGAAGGAACTTACTCGAGGAACCCCAGCAGGTCAGAGACAGGCCCTCCTGGACCCCAGTGCCTTCTGTCCTGCCCTTGCTCATGTCCCCAAAAGGAAACTGTCCCGCAGAGTCCGTACCGCTACCAAAGCTGAGTGTGTGTCCCCACTGTTGCCTGCTCGCGCTTGTATGTGTGTGCGTGTGGGGGCTGGGGGGCGGGGATGGCCGGCCCTGCTGCTGTGGGCTGGAATGGTCTCCCGTCCCCGCCGAAAAGGCAGCGGGAGCCCAGAACAACGCACAGTGGTTGCTTTCTGCCTGTGAGGCCTGCTGAGTTCCAAAGATAAGGGCCTGTCACCCCTCCATGACAAGGGTGGCCCAGAATGGGAGGAGCCTCCTGCCCACCTCTGGGGTTCCTGTCCCAGCCCTGGGGTCAACACAGTCCAACAGAGAGGCCACCACTAGGGGTCAGTCATGACCCGGTGACTCTGAGTGTGGGTCTGCGCCTCCTCTGTCCAGGCCTGGGCAGGCCTTCCTAGGTCTTCTCTGGAAAACCAGCTCCAGGGCAGAAAGGGGCGAACACCTGAGAGGAAGCCACAGCTCGAGCCCTCCACTGTGCTGTGTGTCCAGTTCGGCAAAGTGTAATCTGAAAATGTAATATTGGAAAAGTGAAGGGATGTCCACTCTGGTTTGGAACACAAACCGCAGAAGATAAAGATGACAGAATCCCCTGGCAGGGCAGCTTCCAGAAGGCGGAGTGATTGTCAGTTTGGGGCGAGTGTCCTTAAATGAGGAAAGGGACAGGGCATTTGTGTTTATTAAAGGCAGCTCTGGGTTTTTTACGGTCGAGATTTTTACTTTTTACCAAAAGCTCACCGCATGTCACCAGTCATGTGTAAGAATCACCCCGGTGCTTGGGTAAACGCAGGTGCCCAGGCTCTGTTTCTGGAGAGTCGGGTTCCATGAGGCTGGGGTCCCGAGAGTTTGCGGGGTAACTCTGAGCCCCGATGCAGGTGGCCGGGGACCACACTCAAGAAACACTGCAGCGGACTCATGTCTGAGTCCCCAGGGACGCAGGCAGGGCATACCGTTCCTATAGAACAGATGGGGAAACGGAGGCCCCGAGAGAGGAGAGAAATGGCAGGGGCCACCCGGCAAGTGGTGACAGAGCCAGGACACACACAGTGTGGGAATATGGTCTTTGGTGAGAGTGTCATTTCCCTGTAGGAACTTGTGCGTCCTCAAAGTCCTGCCTCATACACCCGCAGTGGGTGTGTCCTGTGGGAGGAAGATGAGTCCGGCCTGGTCTTCTGGGCCACGCAGGGCTCAGAGAACAAGCTTGGGCCAGAGAGTAGGAGCTAAGAGTCCCTGGAACTCGGGGTGAAACAGGGCCGGAGAAGGCACTCCTCATCACATCTGGACTCTGCCTGGGAAGGGCGGATGGGGTCTCCCTTCCAGGTGTGGGGACTGGCGCTTCACCTCCATGGCCTGACCCTCCCCCTCGCTGTCTGTCCCAGCCAGCCCAGCCCCAACGGTGGGTGACCAGAGACAGCAGCGTCTTAGAGTGTTTCTTAGGGGACCGCCCCCCGCTGCAAACCACCCCGGGGCTGGCGATTTGGGCCAGCCCCTTCCCGTCCGGCTGAGCCTCCCGATCTCTAGGGGGGCCCGAGCCCTCTCTCCGAGGCCGAGCGGCGGGGGTGCTCCCCGGCGTCTACACCTGGCAGGTGAGGAGCCTGTAGGCTCCTGACATCGGTGTCCCGCAGACTCCCTTCGCGCCGGCGCCCAGCCCAGAGGTCGAGGCTTCCAAGGGCAGCAGGTGCGCAGGGAGGAGAGGCCGTCCCCAAACCGCGGAGACCCACGCCCTGGCCCGCCCCCGGGGCCTCGGCCAGTGGGCTCACCCTGCCCACGCTCGTCCGGCCGGGACAGCCTCGGGCCATCCCCCGGGCGCGGCCCCCCCCACCTGTGGCCAGTGATGCCCGCGGCGCGACAGGCGCCCCCCCTCGTTTCCCGAAAAGAACTCACCGCGCCGGCAAAGGGCAACCAGGGAGAAAAGGACCAGGGGCTGCGCACTCCTCATGGCGGGCGGGGGCCGCAGAGGCAGCCGCGGCGAGCCCAGAGGTCGGAGCAGCCGGCGCGGCGAGCAGCGAGCGGGCGGGGAGCGCGGGCCTCGGCGTCTGACGGCTGCGCGGACCGGCGCTAGGGCCCGGCGGAGGGCCCGGCGGGGCGGCCGTCCTGAGCCCCGCCCACTCGGGGAGGGGCGGGGCGGCCGTCCTGAGCCCCGCCCACCCGGGGAGGGGCGGGGCCGGCCTCGGCTTCCGGACCCGCAGCCGCCGCGGGTCGCCCCCGCCCGGCTCCCACCTGCTCCCGCTGCGCCCGCCCCGCCCTCGGATGGGGAGACGCGGAGACGCTGGCGCAGGGTCCCCGCGCTGTTCGGGCACGCAGCTGTGCCCCGGGGAGGGCCCGCACGCCGGGGTTAGCCCACGAAAGGGGCGTCGCTGGAGTAGGGAGCGAGCCAGACGGAGTGGGGCTAGGCTCTCTGCAGACCAGGGGCTGGCGCTGGGCATGGTGACCAGCTCAGGGTCTCCTGACCCAGCTTGGGGAA
>ML106046.1:5323-57575 GCA_003697995.1 Taxidea taxus jeffersonii | reverse complement strand
CCTGGGGTCAACAGCGGGGAGGCGTGGAGGGTCCTGGGAGGTGGCGGAGCCATGGTTCTCAGCAGGGTATGTTGGCACCTGTCCTCACTCCGAGGAGATCCTCGGCAGGGCCTGCACTTTGAGGGGACTGATTTCTTGTCGGCGCCTAACAAGGAAGGCCCAGAGGCGGTGTGTTCGGGGTCCCGGGGAGATCAACGAGCACTGACTCCACGTGTAGACTCCAATTCCTTCTGCCCTAAGCACGGGGACAGGGACGGAGACGACTGCACATTCTACCCTCGTGCCAGGATGCAGGATTTGAAGGGCAGGCCCTTCGTAAGTGATGGCAATGCAGGTGAAGGGCTCCCCTTCCAGGAACTGATGCTTCACTGTGAACACGCCCGGGAGCACGGAGATTGCCATCGGCCTCCTACCATATTCAGGGGCCCAGGACAATGACTTCCTGGCCTACCGTTTTATTTAAGGCCCTGGTTCTCAAGCAACAGAGGGGCATTTGCTCCCATCCCTGCTGGGGGACGTTCGGCCATGTCAGGAGATTTCTGGTTTGGGTTGTCACAGCGGGGGAAGGGAGTGCTCCGGGCACGTGGTGAGAGGCGAGCAGGGCGGCTGGTCGGTAGCCATCGCACGGCGCACGGGACTCCCCCCAAAGGATGATGCGTGTGGCCCCCAGGAAGAAGGAAGAACGCAGAACAGGCCATCGCGCTCCTCTGGTGCAGAGCGCCCAGTCCCCACAGGGGTCCGCGTGGCAGCAAATCCCAGTGTGACAATGACAGTGCTTCACGTACGCCCCGCTTCCATGTAACGCAGCCACTGTCTGAGTCACACGGACCCGGCGTGCGTCCCCATTTCCCGGGTCCCGGGTCCTGCACGGCTTTCAGTTTCCTCCACGGCACACAGAATGCCCTGTCTGCAAGCCGGATCATTTATAAGATGGGATGGGTGGGCTGTCCTCTTCATGTGGTTCCAGGCAAGACAGTGTCACTGCTGTGGACGGGAGCCCCCCTGAAGTTCCCCACACTGGAGCCTGGAGCCCCTGTGGGGCGGTGCTGGGTGTGGAGACTTTGGGAGGTGACCGGGGTCCTGTGAGACCATGAGGCGGAGCCGCCGAACGAGACTGGTGCCCTTATAAGAAGAGGCAGGCACAGCTCACCAGAAGCTCACCGTGCCGGCACCCAGACCTCCCACCTCCAGCCTCCAGAACGGTGAGAGACACGTGTCTGCGACAGACGCCATCTTTCCGAGGGACATCGGCACGGCAGCCCGCGCTCAGACACAAACGTGAAAACGTTATGCCCAGGCTGCAGACCAAGTCCTGGAAGATGCTGGATACAGTTAAGGTCCCTCCTCTACTAACCTGGGCAGAGGACGGGAGCTGCCCTCCCTTCGGGGGCTCAGATGCACATCCCCAGGGGACCCGAAGCAACAGGCCTCTCACAAGCCCCATTTACAACCTTCTCACCCCACAGTGAAGCCCTCGAGGCAGCCAGGCCTGCACAGAGGACCTCCCCTCCCATCAGGATTTTAGGGCATACAGAGTATGTGCCCAAAATTCACGTCTACCCACAGCCTTGTAATGTGACCCTATTTGGAAACAGGGTCTTTGCAGGTGTAACTGCTTAAGAATCTGGAGATGAAGTCATCTTGGATTTACAGGGTGAGCGCAAAGTCCAACAAGTTGTGTCCGTAGGAGAGGACACGGAGATGTGGGGAGGAAGGCCACGTGAAGACAGAGGCAGAGATGGGAGAGACGCGGCCACAAACCCAGGAATGCCTGGTGTGTCAGCACTAGCAAGGGCCAGGAAGGACCCTCCCCGAGTGCTAGCTTGGGCACAGTGGGAGCCTTCCTAAGTGAAAGCTACCGTCTGCTGCAGGCCTTGCCTTGGTGGGCCTCGCAATGTCGGTGTTTGCATCTTTGTCCTGAAGTGACTCGAGTCTCCGCAGAAGAGTGGTCCGGTGTCCTCCTGGCTGTTGAGGGGAAGGGGCCTCAGGGAGCAGATGTTCCCCTCATCCCCAGTGGTCTCTGCACCCGCCAGGAGACTTCCTATTTGCCATATGAAGCCTGTGTGGTTGGGCATCTGAACAGAATCCTGTGTTCTGCTGGGGTGCGGAGGACGGCATCTGGGATCCACAAAATGGGGCAGAGCACCCAGGGGCCCAGCTTGCTGGCATCCAGGATGTCTACCTGCCCTACAGTGCTACTTGCCCTGTTTCGTCCTGCCTTCTAGGAAACATGCGCCCAGCCTACCACCTGTTTTTAAGCGGGAAGAGTCAAAGAAGACACAAAAACGATCTGAGGTTCCAATGTCAGTGTCCACACAGAAAGCTTTGTGGGAGCACGGCCACCCCCCTTCACATCTGTGTGGACTGTGGCCGCTTTCAGCTCCAAACGTAGAGAGGTAAGTGGTTGAGACGAGTCTCACGCGTGGTCTATAAAGCCAAAACAGCAGAAAACGTTTGCCAACTGCTGCCACGTAGCAAATAGACCCCGCGTGTGCACCAGAGGAAGAAAATCAGCAAGGATGGACAAAAAGAGGTCCGTTTCGTCGGGAAGGAAGCCAGCCAGGCTCTGGGATCTAAGTCTTCCACGTCTCACCAGGACACTCGGGAGGAGCATCTCAGTTCACAGGGATTTTCCACGAGGCCTGACCAGGGCATTGCCATCTTAGAAAATGATTCCACAACCCCAATGCCTTCTTCCAGCACGCATGTAACTACAGCATTTCAGTGCAACTGGAGAGGGGCAGAAGTTTTAAATCTGCAAAGTATTTTCTTCATCGTGTGAACTTTAGTCTGTAGAAATCTCTACTAGCAAAATTCATGTGTATGAAAATTCAATCACTCTGATAGACCAGCATGTTGAAATGTCCTCATTAAATTGCCATTTCAATTAGACTATGTGTAGACAAAGAAAATCAGTTAAATAAGAACCATAAGACCCAGACTATCTGGGTTGGGTTGTACATTATTTTCTGAAATGTGGGACATTCAGAAAAGGACCATTTCTGGCAAGTTAGGTAGTAAAGTGACACTCTGATCCCATGCACTGTTCTGCATTTAGACTGTCAGCTCACAAAGGCGTTGGGTTTCCAGACAAGAAGATCGTCTGTTCCAGGAGGATCTGGAGACTTCCTGGAGGTCCTGCTCTCTGCCCTGAGCATCTGCCCCAAGCTCTACCCACCTTGGCACACAGTCGTCTCTTCCATCCAAGTGACACACGTCGCCCTTCCTAACTTCTGACGTCACCTGGAAAACTCAGAATCGGCTGTCTCTGCTTCCCAAACCGAGTCAAGACCACTGTTCTGCGTCACGTAAAGGAGGAGACAACAGGAGAGCAAGTCTCGTCCTTGCTTTGCTTCTTCCGCCCAAAGGAAATGGCCCTGAGTAAGGTTGTCAAGTGCCTTGGGAGACTCCAGTAAACGTTGGAGGATCAGGAGCCCAGTCCTTACACGGCCAATGACAGGGATCCTTACAGAGATGGAGACAGGGGTGGCTGGCTGTCGATGGCCACCGGAGCTTGCAAGGGAACGCGGGGCAGTCTGCTCTCCTTGGTGCACCTCATCACCTGACTGGAGAACCCTGGGCCTCCTAGGTTCGCAAAGATTCCAGAAAGACGAAGATACTCTTTAAAAAAACAAAGCATATTGAATTTCGATGTTTTCTTCCATCTGTCTTGTTAGTAACTGAAGAGAGTGGCCAACTACCCTTCACTCTTCCACAACGTGGTGGGCGTACTGAGCCTCACACAGTTCCAAACGCACGCACAGGGCACCTGGGGGGCTCAGTAGGTGAAGCCTCTGCCTTCGGCTCAGGTCACGATTCCGGGGTCCTGGGATCAAGTCCTGCATCAGACTCCCTGCTCAGTGCGGAGCTTGCTTCTCTCACTTCTTCTATCCCTTCCCCCACTCCCCAACTTGTTCCCTCTCTAATAAAATCTTTAGGGGAAAAAAGAAAAAAAAACAATGCACGCATAACTCTTGACTCTCCCCAAAATGAATTCCAAAGAGCCTACTGATAACAAAGAGCCAATGAGCACACATTTAGTGTGTGATAGGTATGGTATACTGTGTTGTTACAATACAGTAAGCTGGAGACAAGAAAATGTGAGTAAGAAAATAAAAAACGACACATTTAAAGTACTGTACTGCATTTGCAGAAAAAAAAAATCCACATCTAAGTGGACCAGCCTAGGTCAAGGCTCACACATATTACAAAACATTGACAATTGTGGAGAAAATTTTCATTTTGTGCCTTTGTTTATTTGATTGAAAGCTGCTTAAAGTCTTTATTTTATTTACTATGAACCACTTTTAAGGTTGCTGCTTCTAAGGACTTGTCGCTATGAAATCAACGTACAACACAGCTATTTACATAGTCTTTTATTTATAGCCCAAGAGAAAAATACCACAGGAAATGCTGATGGCTCCCTGAATCTTTGTGAGTCTCTATTATAGCTTTGAATAATGAGATAAAACTCTTTGAGTTCTCTTACACAAGGAAGTGCTAGGAACATTATAAAACAAAGCCTAAAATGAGGCGTCTGGTCCCCCACAAAGCTGGTGAGCTCAGTGTTCTCCATCACGGTCGTGAGCTAACAGCCCGCGAGCGCACAGGCCCAGAGCTCACTGGTCACTTGGCTTCTCCAAAGCCGCGGTCAGTCCTCACTGATACAACAGGGGCCCAGGGCTGCCGACGTCACAGAAGGAGCATAGAGCTGCAGATGACAGGAACGTCCAGGACACACTTGGGCTTCCATCGTCTGCACACGTATGTGGTAACGGAAAAGGAAGGTGGGCACCTTCCAGAGAGCCCCCATCGGCAGCGGATTCCTTCTGCCTGCTTCGTGCATCCAAAAGTGCGACCAAAACAACGGCAGACCCTACCCTGGTGACCCCCGGATAACATGAAAGGGATTCGCCCAGGTTGCAGGGAGCACGGTATTAAAACACGATCGTCTCCATCATCGACTGTTCCTCCTTGCTGGCTCTTTGCATGGATTTCAACTGTGTGGCCAGAGTTTGTGTCGTGATGTCTGCATTGATGCCCTTTTCTGTGAATCCTTTCAAATATAAAATTCTTGCCGTTTTGAGTCCGTGCTGCGTGGAATGTCTGAGAGAGGGAGGCATTGAGGGCTTCCCTGGGTTCCGGCGTCTGGCTGAGGGCTGTGTGCTTGCAACCGGGGAGTCGGCCACGAGGGCCTGGGGCCATGCTCGGGAGTTCACGCGACCACGGTCCTGACAGCGGGACCCGCTCGGCACCGCGTGGCCACTCCGGGGGACACAAAGGACAGGTTTCCGGCCGAGCACACTGTGTAATCGTCCTGGGGCTGCGGAGGCGTGCGCATCTGTCCCAGTCCCAGTCACGTGAACGTACTCTGGAGTGCACCGTCGCGACGTCTTTCCACCTTGCCTGCCCAGGAGTTTCAGCAAAATAGAACTATGTCCTCCTTGCAAGACTTCGGACATTTTAGAAAACAAACGTAATTTTTCTTTATTGTGCTAAAATACATGCAACATACAATTAACCGTATTTTTTTTTAAGATTTTGTTTATTTGTTTGTCAGAGAGAGAAAGCAGAAGCAGGGGGAGCGATAGACAGAAGGAGAGGCAGACCCCCCGCTGAGCAGGGAGCCCGATGTGGGACTCGATCCCAGGACCCTTAGGTCAGGACCTGAGCCAAAGGCAGACGCCCAAGAGACAGAGCCACCCAGCCGCCCCTAAAACTGACTGTATTTAAGTGGACGGTGCAGTGGCCTTAGGTACATTCTCATCTCGTTCAAGACCCCATTAGCTCGCTCCCGGAACGTCACATTTCCAAACCGAAAGGCTGCCCCCGTTAAAGGCTAAGGCCGCACTCCCCCTGCGGAGGCGGTGGCGCCCACACTCCTCCTTTCTGTCTCCGTGACGGGACGGCTCTCCGTGCCTCCGGGGGAGGAACCCCTCAGCGCCTGTCCCTGTCTGACCGGCTCAGGGCGCTCGGCACCAAGCCCCCGAGGCCCGTCTGTGCCGCAGCAGGTGTCAGAACGCCCTTCCAAGGCTGAAGAGTACCCCTCGCCGCGTCCACAACATTCGCCCATAACGGACCTTGGGCTGCCCCCACCTTTGCTGTAACCAACGCGTGCTTTCGATTCTTTAAACCAGAAATGTAATTTTTTATTTCTTGAGCAAGTCATCGAGCCGCAGTGGAAGAATCGTGCCCGTGGTGAACTGCATCTGTGAGACAAGGCGGAAAACGAATAAAATGTATCCGCTCGCTGTCCGTGCATACAATGTGTCCCCGTGAGTGCGTGACCCGCTGGAATGGGGCTGTGCAGGAGGGGGCACAGCAGGCAGCCTTCCAGAACCGCCGCTCGCCGCTCCTCGGTAGGACACGTCACTCTGCACGCCCAGCAGGTGCTTCCCACGTGCCCCCTCTGCAGCGCTGAGCAGAGCACCTGCTCCTAAACCACCCAGAGCCTCTCCGTGGGGCCTCGAAGCTCCTCTCCCAGGCCGGGAGGCCCAGCCAGCCCCAGGCTCTTAGCTCCGTCCATGAGAACCATTCATTTTCTCTCCTCCTGAGTGGACAAGTCTTTGAGGCAAGGATTTCTTGTATGATCTTATCCTTCCAAGTACTTATAAATCTGTGGGAAAACCACCACACATTTAAAAACAGAAATTGGAATTCTTTTTTTTTGTTTTAAGATGTCATTTCTTTAGAGACAGAGCAACAGCGAGCGCACAAGCTGGGCGGGAGGCAGGCAGAGGGAGAAGCAGGCTCTCCGCTGAGCAGGGAACCTGACACTGAACTCAATCCCAGGACCCTGGGATCATGGCCCGAGCTGAAGGCAGACGCTTCACCGACAGGGTCCCCCAGGTGTCCCAGGAATTGTAATTCTTTGAGAAAAACATTGACGATCACAGGCATGTAATGTCTAGGATCTTAGAGAGTAAAGACACTTATCTCATTTGGCTTAGCCCAGAATGTCCCCATTATTCTCTAGTAAGTAACAATGAAATCAATTAGCAGCCTTTGAGCGTGGAAATTTAAACCCAGAAATAAATCGGGTCCATATACAACATCAAAGAAGTTGGCATTTTTAAGGGAAGGGGGAGAACTTCCGAGGTTTGCCAGTTCCATCTGACCGGCAAGTAATCCGTTTCTCCGGCTCCTTCCCACACCCTGCATCGACCATTTTCCTGGATATGTACCTGACGTTACTTCTGGAAGAGAAAAGCAGCGCGGGATAAGCTGAATGGATTATCACGGTTGTTCACGGATGATTTTCCTCGTCTCCTGTCATGTGTGTCCTTTAATCGTGCAAGGTCAGTGAGCGCAGCGAGCGTCAGTACAAGGAGCGGGCTCCGGGCTTAGCCTGGAGGGCTTCTCTGAGGTGGCGGAATCAGCCCGGGGTCCCCGCACCGGGGCTGCCGCCGCAAACGTCAACCTGAGATCCGAGTCCCTGAGCAGCTGGGACTCCTCGGCATGCGATCTGCACGGACTTGGAAGGGACTGAGCCATGTGGACAGCACCCCACGACAGGCTGCCACGTTTCCACGTTACTGGAAGACACCGACCTCCTCCACGTGAGGCCGCTGCCACGTCATGGGAGCAGCTGCGTGCCGCGGCCAGAGCTCCGCATTCTGGACTCCGTGCTGGACTCTGAGGCCACCCTCCGCGGCCTTGGGGCAAGGAGCTAAAGTCCTGCAGGCCCCGAGGCCACCCTGGTGCGCGACACAGACAGTGTGTTCTGCGGGTTCCCAGGCTCTATGTTACTGAGACAGACAGACCTCGGATCGGGCACGGGACCGGCTCATGTCTTCTTCCACCTGCACTCAGCCCCGGACTCGGTTCAGAGCTGCGGCACGATAACGGCACCCCGTAACTGCTCGGGGGCAGGAAGCCCTGCTCCGGCACCTCATGAGCAAGGGGCGGCCTGCAGGTCACGGGATCGCCAAGGACACTCACCTAGCCCCCCGGGAAAAGCACAGTCCTCACTGCCTTCATATCTCTCTCAGTCTAAAGGCAGTGTCAGATGATCAGTTTAAAGAATTCAAAAAGCTTTCATGCAGGGCGCCTGAGTGCCTCAGTGGATTAAACCTCTGCCTTCGGCTCATGTCATGATCTCAGGGTCCTGGGACCGAACCCCGCATTGGGCTCTCTGCTCGGCAGGAAGCCTGCTTCCCTCTCTCTCTCTGCCTGCCTCTCTGCCTACCTATGATCTCTCTCTCTCTCTGTCCAATAAATAAATAAAATCTTAAAAAAAAAAGTTTCCATGCTATGAGTCCTGTCCGTAGTTTCTACAGATGTTCGTGAACGGTTTTGCTCTTTCACGGAGCGTGTGAGTGCGTGTGTGTGTTCACACAAACACAGAGGCGGTGTGAGGGGTCTGGAAGGACACCCCCTCCCAGGTGACGAAGGAGTAAGGAATGGTTAGGTCCACGGAGTAAGAGTTACGGGGTTTCCAACGTCTCCCCTTCCGCATTACGGGAAGCAGCCGTCATTTTTGTAATTACAGAAACGTTAAAAGAAGGGACTTTGTGGTTGTGACTTGTTACCACGAAGGGACAGTTTCCAGACGAGGACTGTCCTTTACTCCTACGGCGATGACTCTCACGTGTGAGAAACCGTCCTGAGACTCGCCGACCGTGCTCGTACACCGCCGTGGAGTGCTTTAAGACTCTGCACCTGGGCCACTGTCCAGCCTCCAGTCTTCAAGTACGCGCTCCTCATTCAGTTCTAGCCCTGGGCTTTCAGGTGAGCATGAACTGGTGCCAGCCTCACGGGACACGGGGCCGGTGGTCCACTGAGACCGTCTGACTCCCCCTGAGCTGACGTCCTTATACCCCGGTCTCCCTCTAGCCCACCCTGCCCCCCGCTCCTCATCAGGTGCCATAAACCCACAGGGACAGCCCCCGCCCCAGCATGGTTTCATTCTGGCACAACTCTTCTTCCAAAACCAACCGGCTCCCCACTCTGTGAAGCAGCAAAGAGAGGAGCTCCGGACCAAAGACCTTCCCCAACGGAGCTGAGAGCCCTGCCTCCGTAGGCCTCAAGCACACCAGCGACCAGAAGCCCAGCTTCCAGGGCTCACAGAAGCAAGTCCCTTTGCCGCCAGACATAACTCCACGCCCACTCCTTTCCACCTGGAACAGCCGTGCCCTCTCTGCTCACCTGCCCATACCTTACATGTTGTCCTCAGTTTACCCCCACTTCCAGCACCTGCAAAAAAGCTGCCACTGCGCCAGGAATAAGATGGCTTATTTTGTTTCTGCCCACAGCCTGGCTTCAATTTCTGCCTGGCACGAACCACGCTACCGTGGGCTTTCGCTCGCGTGGCTACGCATGTCCCCTCAATGGACTGCACACCCCAAGGGGAATGTTCCCTGGAGCACCGCCTCGGCACTAGACGCACGGAAAGGCTCAGGGAGGAAAGACAAATTACGGGATGGTGCCAAGGGACCAAAAGCCATCTTGCCCACCTGCATGGTGGCGAGCACGGGCAGAAGAGGAGGGAGGCTGTCGACAGCCCTGCTGATGGCCTCCAGGGGCTAAGGCTGTAAGAAACACAAACAAGGAAGCCAGGAGGAGAAGAAAAGGCGCACACTTCGCATTGGACAGAAGCCCACGGTATGAGACAGGCTGGCACACAGACAGACTCGGAGAGCCACAGGACGAGGGCCCCCACGGGGCTGAGTGAGCTGGCTCCATGGATGGGCGCTGTCTGTCCAAGAAGCTGAGCAGAGACGGAGAAGAGATGACCCACTTCTCAGCCCTGGTGAGGACCGGATGGGCCTGGGGAAAGGCCCCACAGACACTCCACCGTGTATCCGCATTGTCCTGGGGGGACCCAAGCCAGGACCCGAGCCCTAGGAACACTCGGGAGAGCTCGGTGGGAGAGTGGGGACTGATCCCCCCACACCCCAACCTCAGTGGCCAGGACACCTGCTAGCTCCCCTCCCCCAGCCGCCCCTCCCTGCAGAAAAGGCCTGGGCGCCACACCGTTGGTTGTCTAGGGGACCAAGGCTCTAGGTTGTCATCTCTGCTCTGTCCCTCGGGGTGATCTCGTAAAGAGCGAGGAAGCAGGGGGCCCAGAGGTGCCTGTGTGTGAGGACCTGGCCTTGTCACACTCCTCCAGACTGGCCCAGAGCCCATGCCCGAGGCTTTCGCTTAGGAAATCCCACAGCCAGTAGAAAAACAGAACAGGAAGCCTTCCGGACGACTCCTTACCATGAAAGGTACCTCTCTCTTGTTACTGGCCTTCGAAGCCAAATATCACGCTGACTAAATTATGCCAAAATACATTATTGCATCAATCTCGAAGAATCCACGGATGAAGGAACTGCTCGGAAACAGAATGCCGATAACCAACACCTTTCACGGGGAATACTATTAGAAAGTTTTCCTGCATGCCAAGTCAAGCATACATTTCAACATGTGAAACCACATTTGTTAAAGCCCCAGAAAACGTACAATAGATGAACCAGGTTTGGATAGTTTTCTACACTGTTGCCACAATTTAAAAGAGCTCTGTTTTCATAAAATAAACCCTTCACTAACGGGTAGTTTCTCTTTGCCTATGAAGTCACGTACAAAATGCCTACAGAGCACACTGCTCCGAAGTATTTCCTGCTGGGGACGTCCATGGCCCAATCCTCCAGAAGGGACCCTTTCTACACCATTTATGGATGCAGCCTACTGATGTGACAAGGGGTCTCGTCAGTTCCGACTGTGTCTTTAAGCCCAGTGGGTCAGCCCTATTCTCCAGGCAGGCACAGACACACCCCTGCATCACAATCAAGGGCTGTTGCCTTTGGTGATGGGCCCAGGGAAGGACACACCCTTGCATAATACTCATGGGCTTCTGCCCTTGGAGATGGACCCAGAAAAGGACACACCCCTGCATCATAATAGGGGGCTGTTGCCTCTAGAGATGCGCCCAGGGAAGGACACAGCCTTGCAACATTCTAAGGGGCTGGCACCCCTGGTGCTGGCCCCAGGGAAGGACACACCCCTGTATCATATTCAGGGGCTCCTGCCCCTGATGATGGGCCCAGGGAAGGACACAGCCCTGCATCATACTCAGGGGCTCCTGCCCAGGGAAGGACACAGCCCTACAAACACCAAGGGGCTGGTCCCCCCGGTGATGGCCCCAGGGAAGGACACAGCCCTGCATCACAACTGGGGGCTGCTTTCCCTGGCAATCTGCCATCCATTCCTCCAATTTAACTTGCTAAAGACCTGCCTGGGCCTCAGCTCTCACCTTGAAAGCAGGAAATAATGAATGCCAGTGAATTAATAATACAGCCTCCCGACAGGCAGCCTTCTCATCTAATAAACCCAAGGTGACTTCCAGGACCAAAAATACCCCAGCAGAGAGTACCTTCAGAAAAAGAAGGGATGAAAGTCGTCAGGGGTTACGTGATCATCCCGTTTAATAACGGGAACAAAGCAGGGAGTGAACACAATGAACACCCAGATCTAGAAAGAGGATGGTGGCCACTTTTTCCAAATATTGTTCCTGTACCAGGGCTCTGGGAGGTCACCTTTGCGGTGGATTTCAGGTTCGGCTCAGGTGCTGAGACAACAGGTGGGATGTGGAACGGGAGGGAGACAGGATGAAGCATGTGTTTCAGGGTAGAAAGCTTATCCCTACTTTATGCAGGGTTCATCAGAATCAAGTAAGGTATCTTGCACTTACCATTTTAATTATAGCCAGCCTTACCGAGGAGAGTGGGTAAGAGATCAACAAGTGGTAGAGAGAGAAGTCAGCTTGGGAACTTCTGTAGGGCTCAACTCTCTTCGAATGACTAGCTCCTGCCTCACTTTCAAGGAAGAAATTTCCGGATTTGGTGGTCTTCTGTGAGTATCTCTGGCTGCAGAGGATACCTAGTCGTTGTGAAAGCCAAATGGGAACAACACTGCGACTGAATTCGCCACACTGGGGTCAGGACATAGACGTCTTGGCATTGTAGGCCACGCCAGCTGCAGAAGTTCGAGCTCGCATTTTCTGGGGTCCCGCCTTGGACAAAAGTTGAGCACAACTCAAGGATTTCTTAGAATACAGGATAAAAATGCAAGAAGGAAAAGCACTTCAGAGGCCTGGGTAGATAAGAAAGAAAAAGGCATTTGCATACCTGATATATTACGGGTGCTCTGGTGTTAAACAATGAAAGATAATCCAGGTCAAATGTTACAGTGTCTGGACAAATCCTTAGATCAACTAAGAAAAAACAAGAGAAGGCTCAAATACTAAAATCAGGAATGAAAAAGAGGGAACATTAAAACCAGTGCCACCGAAATTAAAAAAAAAAAAAGATCTAGGAGAATAGCATAAAAAAGTATATGCTAACAAATTAGATAATCAAGAAATGGACAAACTGCTAGAAACATACGCCCCTGTATCAAGATCAAATTAAGAAACAGAAAGCCTGATTGGATGTGAAATACTAAGGACACATGTTCAGCGATCAGAAACCTCCCACAAAGAAAATGCCATCACCAACGAAGCCTACCAAACAACCAAAGAGGAATCAGCACCAGTACTGCTCAGACTCTTCCAAAAACTTGAAGAGGAAGGCATGTTTGCGCATTCTATGGGACCAACATTACCCGCATACGAAAAGCAGACAAAAACACTACAAGGAGCTTTGCGCAGTGGCAGTATCGTAGCCAATGAGGTTTATCCGAGGCGCGATTATCGCTAATTGAAAAACACTACAAGGAAATTGATATCTATAGTGAACGTTGAGGCAGAAACACTTGATAAAACACTAGCATTCTGATTTCAGCAGCACCAGGATTACACACCATCACCAAACAGAAGTTATTCCTGGAATGCACGGATGGTTCGCAACACACAAAAACCCACGTGGTACACATTAACAAGACCAAGGACGAAAACGACATCACCTGACACAGAAAAAACAACAGACTAAACTCAACACATTCTCGTTACACTTTAACAGTCACACTGGGAAAAAGAAAAGTAGGGAGAACAAACCAGTGTCAACATAACAAAGTCTGCATGTGAAAAGCCCATAGCTCACGTCATCCTCAACAGAAAAAGGTGGAAATCGCTTCCTCGTAGATCAGGAACATGGTCACAGAACTACGCATCGTACTAGAAGACCTACCCAGAGCAATTAGGCAAGAACAACAAGGGGCGTCCGAGTTATAAATGAAGACATGAAGTGATCCCAGGTCGCAGATGACTGTGACCTTACACGTAAAAAGCCCTGAAGTTTTCAAACACACAAAGACTGTTAGAACTGAAAAACAAACTCAGCAACATTTCAGGATACAAAAATCAACATGCAAAAATTGGTTGCATTTCTGTATAGTGACAGTGAACAATCTGAAAATAAAGCTAAAACAATTCCATTTGTAATACATCAAAAATGGGACGCCTGGGTAGCTCAGTTGGTTAAGCAGCTGCCTTCGGCTCAGATCATGATCCCAGCGTCCTGGGATCGAGTCCCACATCGGGCTCTTTGTTTGGCAGGGAGCCTGCTTCTCCCTCTGCCTCTGCCTGCCACTCTGTCTGCCTGTGCTCACTCTCTCTCTCTCTAACTAATAAATGAATAAAAATCTGTTATAATACATCAAAAATAAACACGCTCACAAGACGGTGAAGGACTTGTGCACGAAAGCGACAAATCACTGCTGAAAATCATTTAAAAACATGATACAAACAAATGGAAAACATCCCCATGTTCAAGAACTGGAAAGTCTGATACTGTTAAATGTCCACGCCACCCAAAGCGATACGCAGATTCAAAGCAATCCCCACCCAAATCCCAAAGGTGGTTTTTTTGGCATAAATTTAGAAATACATCCTAAAATGTATGCAGACCCTCAAGGGACTCTGAACAGCCATAAAAATACCAAAAAGAAATACTAGAAGTTGGACGTCTTGACCTGCTTGTCGATTACAGAGCTACAGGAATCCAAGCAACGTGGTCCTGGTATGGAAGACAAACAACAGAACAGAAAGGCCGGAAATGAACCTTCCCATACACGGTGGAAGGATCTTCAACGAAGACACCGAGACCACTTGAGCGGGAAGGGACAGCCTCTTCCACAAAGTCCCCCCCAAGCGGGACTGCTGGCTACCCACAGGCCAAAGAATGACGTTCAGCCCTTATAGGACACACAAAGATGAACCTGAAGTTAACAAAAGACCTAAAACACTCCCATTCCTAGAAGAAAACAGGGAGAGCTTTATGAAAATGGACTGTATGATGATGTGTTGGATCCGACACCAAAGCACAGGCAAGGAGAGCTGACATAGACAAACGGGACTGCGCACAACCTAAAAAATTCTGCACATCAAGGGACACCATCAAGAAGGTGAAAAGGTAACCCAGGAAATTGGAAGAAAAAAAAAGTCTGCACACCTATCCAGAAAATGTAAAGAACTTCTACAATTTAACAACAACCAAAAACTAAACCTATTTTTTAAAAATGGGCAAAGGGGGGCGCCTGGGTGGCTCAGTGGGTTAAAGCCTCTGCCTTCGGCTCAGGTCATGATCTCAGGGTCCTGGGATCGAGCCCCGCATCGGGCTCTCTGCTCAGCAGGGAGCCTGCTTTGCTTCCTCTCTCTCTGCCCGCCTCTCTGCCTACTTGTGATCTCTGTCAAATAAATAAATAAATACTTTAAAAAAAAATCTAAAAATGGGCAAAGGACTTAAAAACATTTCTCCAAAGAAAATACAGAATTAGCCAAAAGCAAGCGGACTGATGCTCCACATCATTTATCATTTGAGAAACGCACATCAAAATGACAATGAGTTACCACTTCACACTCCTTAGAATGGGTACTAACGACAACCAAAGACCCACAGAAAATCATTAAGTGTTGGTGAAAACACAGAAAAACTGGAACACTTGTAGACGGGAGGAGAGAAAATAATACGGTGCAGCCAGCATGGAAAACATTACGTGGGCTCCTCACGAGACTGAAAACAGAACTACCGTATAAAGCAAGAAGCCCACATCTGGGTACAAAAGCACAGAAACTGAAAGCGTGGTCTCAGAGGCGTATCTGCATTCCCACATTCACAGGAGCCCAGAAGAGGAAATGACTCCAGTGAGCTTCAGCAGAGGAAGGGGCAAACGCAGTGTGTCTAGCGATACAACAGGAAATAAAGGGCAAGCATCGTGTCTCGTGCTGCCACAGGAGAGGACCTTGAGGACACGAGGCCAAGTCCAAAAGTCACTCAGGAAAGGACAAACCCTGGAGGCGCACCCCCCCCACCGTCCCGTATGAGGTTCCTGGAACAGCACAGTTCATACGGACAGAATGTGGATTCGTGGTGCCAGAGGGAGGATAAACGGGATTCATGGGGACAGAGTCTCTGTTCTGCAAGACGGAGACGTTTTAGAGATGGATGGTGGGGACCGTGACCCTTGCAATGGCTAAGTGGACACCTCAAGGTGGGTGAGACGGTAAATTTCACCGTGTCTGCTTTTTTTTTAAAAAAAAAAGATTTTTATTTATTTATTTGAGAGACAGAGCTCACAAGCAGGCAGAGAGGCAGGCAGAGAGAGAGGAGGAGGAAGCAGGCTCCCCGCTGAGCAGAGAGCCCGATGCGGGGCTCGATCCCAGGACCCTGAGATCATGACCTGAGCTGAAGGCAGAGGCCTTAACCCACCGAGCCACCCAGGCGCCCCTCAGTCCTATATTCCAACCCTCATTTTATTCCTCTTCATCACAAATCTTTTGTCTTTGAGATACAGTGTTATGAAAAACACTCAGGCATGGGAATAAGGTCTGGATTTGAATCTTTGGTGTGGTAGTTACTAAAGGTAAACTATTTTTTTTTTATTTTTTTATTTTTTATTTTATTTGACAGATAGAGATCACAAGTAGGCAGAGAGGCAGGCAGAGAGAGAGAGAGGAGGAAGCAGGCTTCCCGCTGAGCAGAGAGCCGGATGCAGGGCTCGATCCCAGGACCCTGAGATCATGACCCGAGCTGAAGGCAGAGGCTTTAACCCACTGAGCCACCCAGGTGCCCCCACCGTGTCTGCTTTTAACTGTGATTTAAAAAATGAGCTGTACGGGTCATGGTCCCAGGGTCCTGGGATGGAGCCCTGCTCAGGGGGAGGTCTGCTTCTCCTTCTCCCTCTGACCTTCCCCTGTTTGTGCACACTCAGTCTCTCTCTCCAATGCATACGTTTAAGAAAACGTCTTAAGAAAGGAGCTGTGCGGATGTGTTTGCATCAGGAAGGGTGATCAGGCCATCCGCGTGTGCAAAGGGCGCAGGACGGGAGCCGAGGCGTTCCGTGTGCATCCCAGAGCATGTACCCACTGACACTCGGCTAGGCCTGTCACCAAGCACAGCCCACATGGTTTCTGTGTCGCAGGCAGGGGCGTTTGCCAGCCCTTTCCAGGAAATTCTCTACTTGCAGCCTTATTCAATGTGAACTCTGGGACGGATGGAAAAATGTTTCTAAATTCTTTTTTTCCTCTCTCTCTTCTCGCTTTAGGAATTCCAAGACGGAGAATTCACCTCTCTTCCTCAAGATCCTTAACTCAAGATTCTTAAAAGCACACTCCATTTTAAAGCACCTTTCGGCCCTGCCGTCTAGAACATTCCTGACCTCCTCACTTCTAGCAAGAAACATCAGACCATTCAGGTCTGATCGATCTTTAGTTAACAAGCGCCACGAAAAGATGAAAAGTCATCTTTGCTTTCAAAGGAAAACAAGGAAAGAAAGGGGGCGAAGGGCTTACAAGCAGACATGTTGGAAATGGATTGTGCCCTAACTGTAAAAAAAAAAAAAAAGAAAGAAAGAAAAGAAGAGAGAAAAAAATTAAGCTTCTTCGGAGAGATTCTGCGACTGGCTCGTCATGCACGTGCTGAAGTTTAAACAGTCCGTGAGATAATTCTGTCCCTGCTTTTGAACAGGAAGAGGCAAAGCCGCCTGTTAGATCTGCAAGCACCCCGGCCACGGATACGGTGTTTAGATAACACCGGAACAGACAGGGTTCAAATGATTCTGGATCTCGGGACGCAGTGAAAGGAATGCATATGATTTTGAAAAGCCCTTCGGAAAGACCAGAGGGAATCACAGCATAGGGTCACCAGACTGTCTCTGGGGTGGCTGGGAGCCTCACACAAGACGAGATTTTGCTGAGACGGGATCAAGACAAAAGACGACACAAAGCCAGCACAATCACGCTGTCATCCAAGAACTGGCCCTTAATGGTGATTTTCAACGGCGCCACGGAAGCTCCCGAGTATAATCCCGTCGACGGGAGGGCACGTACCTGGCATCAGACCAGCAGTGGGGAACACTTCTTTCAGCTTCGCCTGGCTCTCTTCCACCAGCTCCTCTTTGGACATCGGGAGCTGCAGGACGTCTATGACGATCTGGGCTGCCTCCAACGCCTTTTTCCCCATAACAAGGGACTTGACCTCCCAGCTGTATTTCTTTCCATAGCGGTCACATATTTCCTGGAACACCACTGAATAGAGCCGCTCGGTATCTGCAGGGAGAGAGATACGCGATGGTTAGGGGCGTGCGGTGCTAAGGCGGACCCCCGGCCCGATGAGCACGGGGAGCTGCGGAAATGGCGGCCACGGCGCGGGTCATTCGGACAACAGGGCCCGGGGTCGCCGCCTCTCCGTTGGCTGCAGTGTGTGCGCAGCTGGGATCTGGAAGGTTCAAACTGGGGAAAGAAACGAGGCCCATTTTATTGCGAAGCGGGCCTTGATACAAACTCGGCATGTTTGGACCTGGCGTGGGGAAGGTCATCCCGTGAGGCCATGGGCTGGAAGCGAAGCTGCGGTGAGCAGGCAGCACCCAAGGGTTGTGCGGGCGCCGCGTCGCTGGCGGGGACACTTCCCCGCCCCACGGCAGTGGGCACAGCGGGTGTGCGGGCGAGGCCGCGGGAGCTGGGAGGCGCCGTCGCGAGAACCGAGAACCGGGCGCGTGTGTCCAGGCTCGCCTTGCTCTGCCGGCGGCCCCTGAACCTCACTCACAGCCCTTCTCACGGCCGCTGCGCGTTGTGGGCGGGGGGCTTTCCCACACCAAGGAGTCCGGGACGCCAGCCGGGGACCACAATCCAGCTCACGCCCCACACCGGTCCCACAGCCGAAGGGCTGACCCAAACCGTAAGGAGATGGCGCCGCACAGCAGTCAGAGGGGCTGCTACGAGCCCCAGGAGCAGAACCAGCGCCGGCGAGCGCGCGGAGGAAAAGGAACCCTCGTGCACTGATGCTGGCAACGCAGACTGGGGCAGGCGCCCCGCAGAACAGCACGGAGGCTCCTCAGCAAGTTCGGAACAGAGCTACGACACAGTGCAGCAATGCCGCTTCTGGGTATTTCCCTGCAGGACCAACGACGCTAATTCAAACACACGCGTGCCATAGGCACAGGGCTCCCGAGTGGCTCCGTCGGTGAGGCGTCTGCCTCTGATCAGGTCGTGATCGCAGGGTCTGGGATCGAGCCCCGCATCCGGCTCCTTGGTCAGTGGAGAGTGTGCTTCTCCCTTTCCCCCTGCTGCTCCCCCTGCTTGTGCTCTCTCTCTGTCTCTCAAATAATAAAACAAAAGCTTAGAATAAAAGGACCTGTGCACCCCATGTTCACTGAGCATTGTTTACAACAGCCAAGATATGGAAGCAACCCCAGTGTTCATGGATAGATGAACAGATAAGGACGGTGCACAGAAGAAAGTTCTGCTTAGAAGAAATGAAATGCTGCAGCTTTGGGCAACACGGACAGACCTCCACGGTGTTCTGCAAAGTCAAACAGACACAGAGGTTGGATGATTCTGTCCCTTTGTGAAATCCCAAGGATGAAACCAAAAGAGCAAACAGAGTCTTTAACACGGAGAACGCAGCGGCGGGCACCGGAGGGGAGTGGGGGCTGGGTGGGGTAGGCGAAGGGACCAGCAGGTTCACACTGTGCGGAGCAAGTAAGTCACAGGGATGGGGGACACAGCGTGGGGAACACAGTCAATACTTCGTGACAGCTCTGCGTGCGGCACGCAGGCTAACTGGGCTGACCGTGGGCATCGTTTTGTAATGCACAGGAATGCACGATCACGACGACATAAGCCTGACACTAATAGGGTATCGTGTACTGGGCATACCGGAAATAGCCGGCGCTCAGTCCCACAGGACTGCCCAAGCCCCCTGCAATGCCAATTTCCAGTCCCAGCTGTCTCCTGTGATGTAGACGGGAGGTCCCAGGACCCCATCTTAGGCCCCAGTGCTTTGCCAGAGTGGCTCCCAGCAGTCAGGAAAGGCTGACTCACTGCCCCCTGGTGTATTACAGAGGGTCACGAGCGAAGATGCAGGGGAGCGTGCACAGGGAAGGGGGGCCGAGGGCAAGCTGCACGGGGAAGGGTGCGGAGTCTCGGCGCAGAGTCCCGGAGTCTCTGCGGTGCTCCTTTCTCCCGGCACCTGCACGTGCATGTCCAACAGCGGGGAAGCTCTCAGGGCGCCCGTACCCTTGGGGTATTCGTGAAGGCTTCACCACAGAGGTATGAGGCATCACCCACCCCACCTGCAGCCCTGGTCCCCATTCTGGAGGACACGAACAGGAAGCCCCACGGTTCCCAGCACGCCTTGCTCGGCCGGCGCAGGAGCCCAGCCGGGAGGGCCTCTGCACAACTCAAGACGCGCCTGTCACTCACGGAAGGACGAGGACTTCCGGAGCTCCGTTTCAGGAACCAGAGTCCGACGACAAACATTACAGCATGGACGCTCCTAGTGATGTTATTATCGCTTAGGACTTTTGGACGGTTCGGGGAGCTCTGTGCCAGCAAATGGGAGCCCAGACCAATACATACGGTTTCTATTATCTGACAGGCTGTATCGTGTCCCCATGGAAGGCCAGTCTGGGAACTGGATCCCAGCTGGAGACAGTAAAGCTTCAGACACCTCAGGGCGCACCCCGGGGCCTTTTCGGGTTAACAAGCGTTGAAAGGCACGACTGGTAGTAATTAATGGGCTGTATCACTGCTCTTCGCAGCACAGGACATCAGATATGGCACCGAATTTACATCTCTTTACCTTGATGTCCCTACATATTTAACACATAAACGGCGTTAACAGTGATGCTAGCAACGACCAGCGCCGTGAGCTGGGATAGGTCCTCAAGTATTTAGTACAGAAATAAGGTTAACAGCAGTGACGCTCGCACGGCAACCCCCATGAGCTACGAGACTCCGAGGGCGAGGACCGAACACGGTAACATTCGCAGGGCGTGTGTCCGTGTCTCGGGGAGGGCTCAAGCGCGCTGGCTGTCGCCGTGACGGGCATCCCTGCGTCCGTCATGGACCCCTGCAGAAAGGTCCGTTCACTGAAAATCCACGCATGGGAAAACGTGTCTGAGAAGTGACAAATGTCTCCACAAGGCAAGCGTTTCCAGACCAGGGAAGCCAGAGGGGGCTGAGTGTGTGCTGGTGATCCTGAGCCCAGGAACGCAGAAAGGCTCTGTTGGGAGGTGTCCCCGGGGCCCTGGCCTCGCTGTTGGCCGTGGCAGCAGCACAGCACTTGGGGAAGCCCGGGGGTGACGGACGGGGCTGGTCACACACGGCTGGGAAGACACACAGAGCCCGGGTTCCGACTAGTTCAGGACCTGGACCGCTCTCCTCTCATTTCCGCAGGAAGGCCGATGCGGGGCAGGAAGCAACAGAACGGTGCCCATTCTAGACTGAATTTGTACGGTTTTACCCAATAACGAGACGCCTCTTCTGCGCGGGAGGCAGCATCTAGACCGGGCACACAGTGATGTAAAGAGTGGGGGACAGGCGGAAAGAGGAGAGGCCCAGTGTGCACGAGCAAGAAGGAATTCACACGCGTGGATCTCCACGTACAGGTGCTCACGCTCACATACGTGTTCACGGGCACTGACATGCACGCAGGCGTGTGTGCCTATCTGTGATCGCCTGAACCTGCTCTGAAATCGGCCGGTGTCACCCGGAGACCTCTGCTCCTCCCCAGTGCGCCCCGTCCAGGGGCCGTCTGGCACACAGGGCAGCAACCCTGGGCCCATGGACGGCAGGAGGTGTGGCACCGTCCCCCGTGAGCCGTGGCTGCGGTGGTGTTGCCGATGTGTCCGTGTGCAGCTCCCCCACAGGGGGTCAAGGGATGCCTATGCAGGACAGCACACCTGCCACGTGTTTGCTGCTGCCTTGACGAATGTCACCGTTCACATGTCCCTGTCCCTGGGCTCACTGCACCTGCAAGCAGATGTCTGCTTCTTCCGGGTCGGACTGGGGCTCGGCAGACACCCTGAATGCCTCCCCTGGGAGCTCTCGGGATCAGCAGCAGCTGCTCCGTAGGACCCGGCTCTCCGTTCAGCGTTCAGGGTGGGCTGCCTCCCCTCCGGCCACCACGCCTGCTTCCCATGGCCTCGCTCTTCCTCCCATCGCCCCTCTGAATGCGTTCTGCCAGGACCTCGCTGTGGCCTTGGTCCCCTGGACCACCCCGGACCCTCAGCCCAGGAGTGGGGCACCAAACACACAGGTCTCGGCCTCCCCGCCTCTCAGGCAGTCGGGACAGCTCACACATCACCTCTGCACGGGGAATGCCTCTTCCGGTCTGGTTTGGTTTAGAAGGCACAAAAGACAGTGAGGCTTTAGGAAAACTCTCCCGGGGGTCATCTGTAGAACAAGCCACAGATGGGACAGCCACCGGAGTGATGGGGGTTTTCTGGAACGCACGCTGGCCCTGCACATACTGTTTCTGAAGAAGGCAGACAACGGAGGGAAGGTGGCTTGTCCTCGTCATCAATAGCAGAAAGGCCTTCCCCAGCCTTCTGGGGCCGACGGGCTCCAGGGACAAATGCTCCTTTTTGATGCGCCCCCGCAAGGGGGTCAGAGGAGCGGGAAAGAGAAGGACAGACAGGCAGTGATGCTGTGTATTTTTACCTTCTTCACTTGCACATCTTCCTCTAGGACTAGAGACAGGTCTGAGACAGAAGCAAACTCCAAGCACCCAATGAGCAAGAAACGACTGTGGAGCCTAAAAAGTGAAGTCGAGAGTGCGAGGAGAGGCAGCAGAGGCCTGGCGGAAGACGGATGGAGCATTCGGGGACTCCGGCTAACCCAAGTGGATGACAGAGAAGAAAGGGGTGCGACAGAAATACTAATCCTGAAGACAGAAACATGTCAATGGCCTTTAAAGTGCTTTAAACAGGGGCACCTGGGGGGCTCAGTGGATTAAAGCCTCTGCCATCATCTCAGGTCGTGATCTTAGGGTCCTGGGATCGAGCCCCGCATCGGGCTCTCTGCTCAGTGGGGAGCCTGCTTCCTCCTCTCTCTCACTCTGCCTGCCTCCCTGCCTACTTGTGATCTCTGTCTGTCAAATAAATAAATAAAATCTTTAAAAAATAAAATAAAATGCTTTAAACAGTGTTTATTTAAAGCCTCGTGTCAGAGCTTTTAATTTAAACGACACTGGGCCGTGGGATTATTAACCTGCAGGGGACAGTGCAGACGACTTTTCTTCGCAACGTAGATCAAGTCACCCCAAACCTTCGGTGAATAAGCAAGGACCGAAACGAGTCATTACACTCCAAGGATCCAACGATGTGTGCGCCAGCGCGTGACGGCATCCTCACACACTAAAGGGACAGCGGTTTGAGAGGAAACGGTTCCAAAGACCTATCTTTTTATCGGGGGCACGGGGTCCCCCGTTCAGAAGCGAGGGAGCGAGTCGAAGCTTTGCAACTCGAGTCTGCGTTATTTTTCAGCAGACCATCATTGTAGCACGTGACGGCGATGAAACCACCGCCGCCCTCAGGTGGAGAAACGAGACACTGAGCTTTAAAGTCACTGAACCAAGGCCGAAGGGCAACCCTGTCCTGTACCTGGACAAAGGCTGCCGGTGCACAGTGACCTTGACGGCCTGCACCGTGGTCTCTGAGGCGGAGGTTCTAGAAAGGTACCATCTTCTCATTGCGAACATACCGACATGTTGGCTGAGCCCATCCCTGGCTCCCAGAGCCAGTGTGCGTCTTACCCCATAAGGATAGAAGGGGAGAGGGTGTTTCCCCACGTCTCCCTTGCAGGAAGCTGGACCGTACAAGCAGGTGCCTGATTCCAGTTTAAAGACAAGCAGTCACACTGCTTCATCGCCAGACTCCTTAATCCACGTGTCGCTGCCAAGCACGTGTTATAAGACCTGATTTCTCGAGGCACCTGGGTGGTTCGGTTGGCTCAGCGAGTGCCTTTGGCTCAGGTCATGACCTCGCGACCCTGGGATGGAGCCCCACATCTGGCTCCGTGCTCAGCGGGAAGCCTACTGCTCCCTCTCCTGCCTGCTGCTCCCCGTGCCTGTGCTCTCTCTCTATGTCAAGTAAATAAAATAAAAGAAAGAAAGACCCAATTTCTCTGCTCAGCCCCATTTTGCTCCCAGAGCAGATCTGAATGGAATGAGGTATGGGGAGAAAGCGTGGACATCAGCAATTGGAAAGCTGAGCAGTAAACTCTCAGCTCGACCACTGTGTAGCTGACAGTCCTGGTAAGGTTTTTAAGCTTCGTAACTTGGAGTGTCTGCCCGGAGAGCAGGGCTGCCTAGCCGCGGTGGGCCTGCAGGGCTGGCTGTGACCATACACTCTGACGCCCACTGCCTGGGTCTGCGACGCTGCCCTGCAGCTGAGACGTCACTGAAATCTGCCAGCAGGTGCTCAGCCCCCAGCGGGGCCCTGGGTGACGGGTCTGCAGAACGCCGACAGTAATGGGGCCACGACACTCCTCCGGAGCGGCCGTGTCCGCGGTGTAGCCTAGACTTAGGCTGAGCTCTGAGCACAGCGTCTGGCCACGAGAAACTCCAGCATCATCGCGGGGAACCCTGGCTGTGGGGACGCCTGCCTTGCACCTGAAATGCAGAAGGCTTGTAACCAGGGAGCATCCCCGAGTTCGGAGACCACAAGGCCTGCTTTCTCTCCACACAGCAGCGCTCCACGAAGGGCAAAGACCTGTTCTCACAAGCCACCAGGCCTCCTGAGACTGTCTCCTTAAAACAAGGAAACACCAATCCGCTAAGTCTTTGCGACGTTTTCACAAAGGCATAGCGCGTTCCAGGCTCAGGGAACTAGCTTCATGAGCACTAGGTAACCAACTGTCCGGCTAGCTGTCCATGTGTGGCACGTGAGCGGGGCCTCTCATTCCCGGTTCCTTCATCTACGTCTTCATTTAGCAGCAAAATCGGATCTGGGCAGGCACGAGGAAGGTTTCATGTTCGCTGAGTGTGATTCTTGAAGCAGTTCTCTGTAGGAATAGCTACGGGTTTGTGCCTGGGTCCTGCCCCAGACCCTGCCCAGCCGAGAGTCCATGCATCACACAGAAAATGCATCAGAACACATTTTAAACCCGATAAGGGAAAAATCTAAACACAACTGGCTCTCTGCAAAGCACGACAAAGCCAACGAATGCTTCCGTTCTGAAATGATCTTATCTCCAAAAGAGTCCTGCTTTTATTATTTCCAATGAGAAAAGGAGGGGTGGGGGGACCAAACGCCAGCGTTTAGTGGGACAGATAGGTTAGATCGCCGAAGAGACGTTTTCACACGCAAGAGCCCATGTCGAGTGGAAATCGAATGGTCACAATGGGGCAGATGAGAAGACGGGGCTGAATGACGGCTTTCTCTCACTCACAAGTGTCGCAGGGTTTTTGCACGGGGTGAGTAAGCACTGCCTCTTTTAACGTGAAATAGCTCCCAGCCTAGACTGCCGTTGGATCAAAGCGGGGGTGTCATTTTTCTAAAGTGCTTTGAGAGCACGTAGTAGGTGACTGATAACTGCTGACCAGATAGGTCTTTTTTTTTTTTTAAAAGATTTTATTTATTTTTCAGACAGAGGGCAGGAGCAAGGGCAGAGGAAGAGGGAGATGCAGGCTCCCCGCTGAGCAAGGATTCCCAGGACTCCAGAGATCATGACCTTAGCCAAAGGCAGCCGCCCGTCAGACCGAGCCCCGAAGGCGTCCCTGAACTGACATTTATTTACTGATCAGAGCTATAGTATCTCCGGGGAACGAAATCAGTTCGTGGTCCCACCCCAGATCTGCAGACTCGGAATTTGGGGTGGGGCCCTGCAGTGTGTGTTTTACGGAGCACCCCCAGGGCCGCGGGTGTGTGCTAAAGTCTGCTAGCAGTTAGCTAGCAGAACGTGTTTACTGAAGCCCTGAGCGCTGGAAAGTCAGTGCTTTTAAAAAGGGATCAACGCTAAGAAGAGCTTGTTTTCAATGATGACATATATAGCTTTGAGTAGAAATTAAGGGGGAAAAAACACCTATGACATTAATCTCAATGTTGACCTGTGTTTTCTTCTTTTGCCCCCAAAGGAGATCTACGTTAATACATTTTTCGCGGAAGATAAATTCTTTACAGTAAGAAACGCTGAATGCGCCCCATTCTTTCTGAAGTCATGCTGAATGCGCCCCATTCTTTCTGAAGTCAACACCAGCAAAGGACTTCAATTCCCTGGAGTTGTGGGGTCAGCGCAGTGAAGTGCAAGCCCCTGGGGAGGAGAGGAGCCGGCCAGGGCTCTGTTCCGCACGGCGCGGTTACACGCGGCAAGGGTGCGCCTCCTTGGGAACAACACCTAACTCGCCACACTTTCCTTTAAAGAATAAAGGACAGGGACACCTGGATGGCTCAGTTGGTTGGGCGGCTGCCTTCAGCTTAGGTCATGATCCCAGCGTCCTGGGATAGAGTCCCACATCGGGATCCTTGCTTGGCGGGGAGCCTGCTTCTCCCTCTGCCTCTGCCTGCCTCTCTGTCTGCCTGTGCTCCTCGCTCGCTCTCTCTCTCTAACAACAACAACAAAAAAAAGTCCCAGGACTATTCTCCCCCATGATCCCTAATCCTTAGCAACCACTAATCTGTTAGTATTAACTTTTTGTTTTGAAATGTTACATAATTCAGTGTACTCTAAATTGACTTTTGACATTGACTATTTTTCAGTCGGTCTTTGAGCTCCATCAAGTTATTGAGCATGTCAGTAAGCAGTTCATTTTTCGTTTCTCTTGTTTTAAGTAAACTTTATCTTCTAGACTGGTTTTAGGTTCACAGCAATATTAAATAGATGGTACAGAGATTTGTCATACGCTTTCATCCCTTGGCATATATAGCCTCCTCCATTTTTAACATACCCAACCTGAATGGTACGTCTGTTATAAATGGTGAATCTAATATTGACACATCATCATCATCCAAAGTCCAAGATTTTTATTAGGGTTCAGTGTTGGTGTTGTACATTCTATGGATTTGCACAAATTATAAAACCTGTTTTTATAGTTACACTGTGGTGCAGAATAGTTCACCAACCTAAAAATCCTAACTTGTTAACTGACACTCCTCCCTAACTCCTAGCAACTACTGAAATTTGTTGTCTTCAAAGTTTTGCCTTTTAAAATTTCTTCTAGATTTTTATACTTTTACATTTTATATTTAGAACTGTGATCTGTCAAATAAATAAAACCTTTAAAAAAATAAAATGAAATTTTGGTTGCTTCTAGTTTGGGGCTGTGAAATCAAAAAGCTGCTAAGAACAGTTATGTACAGGTTTTACACAGATGTACATTTTCTTTTCTCTGGGACATATGCCTGGGTAAGTGATTACTGAGTTACAGTGGTATTTGTTTAGTTTTCTTAAAACATACTAGCCTATCTTTCTAGAGTATTTTGTATATTTCTACCAATGGTATATAAGAAATCTCATTCCTGGGATGCCTGGGTGGCTCAGTGGGTTAAGCAGCTGCCTTTGGCTCAGGTATGATCCCAGCATCCTGGGATAGAGTCCCACATCAGGCTCCTTGCTCAGCAGGGAGCCTGCTTCTCCCTCTGCCTCTGCCTGCCACTCTGTCTGCCTGTGCTCACAAATAAATAAAATCTTAAAAAAAAAAAAAAAGAAATCTCATTCCTTATCCTTATCAATATGTGTGATTGGGGCTTTTATTTAAAGGTCTTCCAAGTTTTTATTTAAATTCAAGTTGGGGGCGGGCGCCTGGGTGGCTCAGTTGGTTAAATTCAAGTTGGGGGGAACGCCTAGGTGGCGCAGTTGGTTGAGCGGCTGCCTTCGGCTCAGGTCATGATCTGCGCATCCTGGGATCGAGTCCCGCATCGGGCTCCTTGCTCGGCGGGGAGCCTGCTTCTCCCTCTGCCTCTGCCTGCCTCTCTGTCTGCCTGAGCTCGCTCTCTCTCTCTCTGGCAAGTATATAAAATCTTTAAAAAGAAAGAAAGAAAGAATAAAGGACAGACGGCTTCCTGGGACATAACCATATTGAAAGAATGATTTCATCGGCTCCTTTTTCTCTTAATGGGAAATCAAGAAAACAACTTGCGGCCCAGGGACCAGCGAACCCAAAGTCAGAGCTGGTCACTGGGAGCCCTGAATTGAGGACAGCTACTCAAATTCTCACCTCTGCCATCTGCACATGCTACGGGGGATTTGATTCCCCCAACGAGTGCACTCGCAGCCGCAGGAAGGACATCATGGCAAACTGCGGGTCCTTTTCCGAACTGGACTGCCGGCTCAGTCACACAGCTCTGTGAAAACCGGAGCTCAAGGTCGTGGGCCTGGGACGCCAGAGACTCACGGGAGACCGCAGCAGGGCCGTCTGAAAGCTCCGCACCTGATATCTCCATTGCCTTGGGCTGTTCTTCACTTCTTAAGGCAGCCAAGCTTGCTTAATAATCCCTAGAACCCTAAAGGCAAAGCTGTTTTGTAAGGTCACTGCACGCTAAGTGCTGCTCCTGCCGCTCCCGGCGCACAGCCCGCAGCCCAGATCCTCCCGGCGGAGCCGTCGTCGGGCTCCGAGGGGCTCCCAGGGGCGCAGGCTGACCTCCCTCTGTCCATCGGCCTGTCTGGCCGCTGTGACACACCAAGGCCAAGGCAAGCCATGTCCGCGTTCGGATGGGAGGAGCATGTCTGCTAGGAGCAGCCGTCAGCCCGGGAGTGGTAGGAAGGCTCTACAAGACAGCTGGGAAGGGCAGAGGGAGCATGAAAACGCTCTGGTAGGGCTTAGCAAGGGAAGAAATGAGGCACTGCCCGAGTTTCCAGTCCTAAATTACAAGAGGAAGCGTGGAAGTCAGCGAGGCGCCCTCGGGTGAGACCGTGCAGGGGCTCTGAATCCGAGCCCGGTGGAAGGAGCCAGGTGGAGGGAAGGCTGTGGGGACCCGACCACGGCTACAGGGTCGGCTTGGGGAGCAGGAGGGGTGTCTCTTGAAGCGGGGTGCTATGGGGCGCTCTGGGTGGCACACCCGGTGGTGGGGATGTTCCTGCACTGAAAGCCGGTAGTCACGGAGGACTGAACAGGTGGTGAGATGTGCCCGCTGCATAGGATACACTCTGGCGTGTGGGGGTGGGCGTGGGGCTGAAGGTCAAGGCTGTGTCATCACCCGTGTCCCAGGCATGGTGAGCTCAAGGAGGCTCTTGTGTGTAAGGCAGCAGCGAGCCGCCTGATAATGCATCGTTGCTCAGCTTCCCAAAGGTTGCTGTCCCCTGCTTCTGGACCAGGAGCCAAGATGGGGAAGCACCAGCATACAACCCCAGATGGCGGGCGTCTCCATCTTAACACGGAACGCCGCCTGCTGAGCCGGGAAGGAGCACAAAGTATGCTGCTTGCCCCAGACATTTAGGTGCCATTAAAGGAAACCGTCACTGAGCCAGTCGAGAGTCAGGGACCACAGGCCCTCTGCGGATGCTGCCAGCCGGCTCCCACGTCTGCCTGGTCACCCAGCTATCCATAAGCAAACCCTAACCATATCCCCAGGCAGGCGGTGGGATCCCAGCTGCTGCCTGGCATGGTTCACCCCCCTCCCCCGGTACGCCTCCCTCTTCACCCAGGAATCTCTTCACCCGCATCATGAGCCTTGCTGTGCTCTTGGCCATTCAGGAGGGAATATCCCCCATGCCACCTGCACACAAAAAGACCCTGCATGGGGATGAGGGGCCATTTAGGAAGAGGCGCTGCAGCAGCCAGGAATCATGGCAGGGGTTTAAAGAGTCGGTGCACCGCTGTGGGCACGAGCACAGCCGCGTTTGCATCTGACCCTCTCCTTGTGCCCCAGGCCTGCCGGCTAACCCTGTCCACCTATTTCCCCTTATCCTGCTACGGGTCACGAGGATTCTATCCAAAGACAGCTGGTTTGTGGGAAACACTTCAGAGCCTTGGCAAAGTGAAGCTGAGTCCAAAGAAAAAGCAGAGATAACTATGTCACAGGGAGAGGGGGTCCCCCTCCTCCTCCCAACCAACAAGCAACCACCAAAGAGCTTTCCAAGAATCTGGTGCGGTGGAAAGCCACAAACAGAAACCATGTTCTTACCGGATTCCAGCAAATCTTTACCCAGATCTCCTTCCATTAAAAAGCAGCAGGTGCTATGAACCACCACAAAAAATTAAGCTACCCGGATATTTAATTGTGCTGTTTGCTCATTTCGCTTAATTATTAGTGATCCAAAGACCTCACGGCTCTTCAGTGCTAAACACATATGTTTCATGGTTAGGATACTGAAAAAAAGAGAAAAATCTATGATGGTATAAACTAGAACCCAACCCAACATAAAATTGATTTTCCCCCCAAAAGTCAAAATTCAGCCCAAGTTTCAAACGACAGAGCACAGAGGTCCTTCTGGAAGAAATATTTATAAATCGGTAACCCCGTGTGTCACAGAAGGGGATAAGAGACGCACCACGGAGCGGAAGCGTAGATGAACAATGTTAACAACCAGCCATCAATCTTGGGTGCACAGCGATGGCACTTGTCTGAAAGACGATCCATTTGGATATTTACCGGCTACCTAGAGAAAAACCTGATAATTGAGGCCGAAATGGGTGTTGCCGCAAGTGACATAAATCTACGATGTCAGACCCAAACCGCTCCATAGTGTTTGTTGAGAAAAGTAAACAAAGGAGCAAACACGCACAAAGGTCTGAGAAACGTTGCAGAAAGATTGACAAAATGTCGATACATCAACGCGAGTATTTCTCAAGACCAACTGAAATGCTGCCCCCGTTGCCTAACCCCAACGTGCAGGTGGCCCAGAAAGGTCCTGTTGGACGTGCGTGCAGACGTCAGGCACGGAGGGAGGGTGTGTTGGAACACACACCTCCTCGCGGTATGGGCAGGAGAAACAAGACGCTGAGCACGTGCGAGGAAGGAAAGGACTGTCAAGTGTTCCCCAGCAAACACAGCACGTTCGTACCTGCTGGGGCACTCAGGTGCTTTCTCCCACGGCCACCGACTCTCCGTGAGCTTCACGCACACGGGCGAGGGAGACGCCCGCGTTGACTCTGTGCTACCTACGTAACCTTTCCCATGAGCCTGCACATAAAAGGTACTGCTTCCTTGTGTGCAGGGATGTAAACGACGGAAATGCACAATTAACAAGCAAGACATTATGAGTCCCGGTAGTATTTGCTTCAAGCGGGAAGCTTGCTTGCTCTAGCAGGCTTACGGAGAAGTATTTAAGTGTCTGATGTATCGCTTCCCATGGTGCTATCAGTTTTGAACTGTAAAGGAGTAATAGTACAGGTGATGGCTTAAAATAAGAAGCAGTAACAATAATAACGTGAGTCATCCTTTGTAAAGTTAAAACCTGTGGCTGACATATGGCATGACTCACTGGCATGATCAATTACCCCACTTAGCAGGCATGGGGATTGGTCTAAGGACTTTTTTTTTCTGGTACTCTGTACTCAATTTCTAAAACTCATTAGAAAAGAAAAAGATTAATTTATTTTAGAGAGAGTGTGAACAGACGGAGAGGCAAAGGGAAAGGAGTGGACTTCCCATTGGGCACTGAGCCCGACGTGGGGCTCAATATCATGACCCAAGACCATGACCTGAGCCGAAAGCAAGAGTTGGACCCTTAACCCACTGAGCACCCAGGTGCCCTTACAAGTGATCTAAAACACGGGCTGGTTCCAAAAACATTGCTGGATCATACATACATGTACAGAAACAAACCTGTGTAATGGGTCTTAGGATCACAGGTATAAATGTAAAACTTGTAGGAGGAAACACGGCATCTTGGGAATCTTGGGTTATGGGAAGTTTTCATACACAAAAAGCAAGAGTCGTAAGAGAACACACGTATAAAGGGGCTTTCATCAAAATTAAACGATATCATAAGAAAACAAAAGGCAAGCCACAAGTAGAATAAAAATCCTTACAACACACACATTTTCACGCACGGAACTTGCATCTAGAATATATCAAGAACCTAACGTTACAACTCAAGGATGAGAAAAAAACAACCTGCCATTGACAGAATAACAGCCCCCCCCCCCCACCGCCAACGTCTACAACCTAATCCCCAGGACCTCGGACTGTCATACCCCACAAGGCGAAAGGGACACTGCACGTGATCAGGTTACGTGTCTGGAGACGGGGGGTGGTCTTCGATTATACAGCAGGTACAATGTCGTCATCATCAAGGGTCTTTACGGACAAAGGCAGGTGGGCTAGAGTCAGAGGAGGGCTGGGCACAGAAGCAGGGTCTGCAGGGAGGGCACAGAATGCGGGCGGCCTCTAGAAGCCGGAAAAGCAAGAAAACAGAGTCTCCTCCAGACCCTCCAGAAGGAATGCAGCCCTGTCAGCACCTTGATTTTTAACCCAGCGAGACTGATGTCCTTCTGGCCTCCAGAGCAGTACAATTAATAAATCTGCTGTGTTAAGCCACGAGCCATGAAGCCATTTGTGATCATTTGTGATAGCTCCGATAAGAAGCTAAAACACAACCCAGCAGAGGAACCACCGTGGTAAACGGCCTGGCGGTCTCTTGAACACCAACCGAACAAGCACCAGCAGTAAAAAGGAAAACACAGCCTATGGGAACATGTGGTAACACCCATGAGTTTAAGTCAATTATGTGCAATGAAAGACATCAGGGGAAGGTCTCAGAAGTGCCAACTAATCTACAGTCGGAGAGGCAGACTGGCAGCTACCTTAGCATGGGATGAAAACACGGAGGGACTGCGGAGGGGCACAGGAGTTTCAGGAGCTGCGGGAACATTCCTGCCTTGAGTGTACAAGTGGAATCACGCTAAAATGATCCCACTGCGCACGTCAACCTACCTGGAATCTAGTGCAATTCCAGTTTCTTGGGACTTGACTTTCCTTCATAAAAGGTCATTTCCGTGCTGTGGCAAGAAGACATGTGCCGACTGCATCCAAACTGTGTCGTTATGTCCTCCAAACGTGGGCAGTTTCACACGAAACTGAGCCCTCCAGGACTGAAGACAGTCGAAAGTAAAAATCACCCAACACGTCTAATCCTGCCTTTCCCGTGGGTCTCAGAGCAGCCATCGGATTCATCAGATTCATCATCGGATTCATCAGAGCAGATGAATTAAGATCACCCTCAAGTACAACCGACATCGAGAGCAAAATTCTGTTGCGTCATACTTAAAACTACAAATTCTAACTAAATTTGTGACTCAGTCTATAGAGATGAAAATAAGCTTAGTGGTCCAAAGAGTCAAGAAAATCAAGGAATATTGTTTTTACTTTGCCTACTTGAGTTTTTCCAAATGTACCAACTGGATGTCATCTCCGTTTTCAGGACGTCAACACGGGCATGGGGAGCACAGTGTGGTCCTGCTGCTGTCGAATACAGAACTGCCCCGGGGGTCAGCCCACGGCAACCTGGGCGAGAATGTGGGCACAAAGAACAGCTGCCCTGAGCATGGTCCTTGGTCCACCAAAAAAGGAAAGCTGTCTTAGAAACCATGGCAGTTGTACCTGAGGACAAAAGACTCAGCAGTGTTGCCTCCTACCTCTGGCCTAGGAAGAAATAAAGAGTTTTCCGGGATTTCAGGGGTAAGATAAGCTTCCCCTAGGGAAATCCCAGGTGTCCCGGGAACCCTGTCAGGTCAGGGACAAGTGTCCCCAGTGAGCCACGGGGGCAGCCAAGCAGCCTGCCACCTACGCCCAGGATCACTCAGAGCATGTCTCACGGAAACCACTGGATGAATGACCCTGCCCCCTTTCTTAAGAATGGGTCAGAAACAGACGAGTGAGCTGACCTATTCCCGGCATGCGGGCCTCCCTCCTTCAGTGCCTTCTGCTTCCTGCGCACCTACCGTGCCGCTCTGCTGCTCCTCCTGCCCCTAGAGAGGCCGTAATGTGGTGGGGAGGGCGACATGTTGGCATCGGCAGGCTGTAGAACCACCAACGGCGGGGAGAAGGGAAGGCTGGACGCCGAGGGGCAAAGAGCAGACAGGGCGGCATTTCCTGAGCTCGGAGACAACTGCCGCGTCAGAGACAAGCATCTTCTAAAATGGGGGGAAATTCAGGGAAATCACTGTGGAACTGGGTGGTGATCATGAAGCGTTTTTCCGGTTAAAAATCTCCCAAACTCAGCCTCGGACTCACGTTACCGGGGGCAGACTGCTTTCTGGTGTTTAATGATACGTTACTGATCCCCACATGCAGAGGCCACTTGAGAATCCAGAAAATGAAATGCATGAAAGGAAGGGTCAAATATATAAAAACGAGACATGGAGACTGTGAGTGTCAGCGACGTCGCCGGGCGTGTGGGCTGTGTGGCGCGGAAGCGCACCGACACGTCTACTCCGCCCGCCCTCAGACACGCGGCCTCGGGACGCAGCCTCAGCTCCGGGCAGGGGCGTCGCGCTGGGCTTCTGCGGGCGGCCGGACAGCATCAGCTTTCCCCGGGAGCTCGAGGGGAAAGGCGGGCTCTGGGATCTACCCGGACCCACCGAGTCAGAGAGCCCGGGGCCCTGGGGGCCCGAACAAGTGCTCTGGAAGCATCTGACGCCTGCGCAAGTCTGAGAACCGCGGGGCTACGTGCCGCCGGAGTTCCCGGCCGTGACGCGACACGGAACCATCGTACAGGAGGGGCGGTAACGGGTGGCACCCCCAGACTGACTGGCACTGGAATCCGTGACCATCGCCCGTGGTGCGTACTAGGAGCGCGCCGCAGCCAGCTCTCGGACGGGCAGCCTGATGCCGACGCGGCGCACCGACCGGCCGGGAGGCACAGAAAGGATCACGCGCCCTCCCGCCCTCCTCTCTGGCGCGCCCGGGCCACACACACCTGCTCTCCCGCACAGCTGAAGCGTGCCGGCAGCCGGATGCTCCCAGGCGCCAGACACGGTCGCGTGCTTAACCCCACATGTCCTCCGTGCGCAAACCCAACGGGCTCTTGGATTCTCGTTATTTGTCGACACCGGGCTCGTCTCCTTGACCCCACAACGTCCTCTGCGAGCAAACCCAGGCTCCGGGTTTCGGGTCCACCCTGTTTCGTTCTCTCTTGTGGGAAGGACTAATCTGGAAGTTGGGAGCAGCGACACTCTGCTGCGGTGCCCCCTGAATCTGGGGTTATTCAGCTGAGGGAATGAAGGGACAGTGTCGCCAGACTCTGGCAGCCAGTGAGCAGTCACCCAAGGCTGAGTTCTCCCCCAAGACTGCTCTGTAGCCCGGAGCAGCGCTCCCCAGACGGGGGCATGGACGGTTCCATGAGCTTTCCGAGTCCTACAGGGACACTGATCTCTGCTTCTCCTACAGGGAACCTGTTCTCCTTCATCTGCCGCATGTCACGCTCACAGCGGAGTCTGCGGGGACCCTCGGCGCCCCCGGCCGGTGGGAGAAACGCCCGCAGCAGCGCTGGGCAGGACCAACAGCACCGGTAACCGAGAAGCTATGAGGAAGAGCAGTACCGTCCTCCCTCGTGGAGTCGCTTGGGAAACAGAAGAGCACGAGTCAGAGTCGGAGAGGCACCAAGAACACGTCCTTCCGTGTTGGGTCATCCGTGAGGTGGGCGTTGGGCATGTCAGGTGCCGGCCGCTGGTCTAGGCGGACGCGGGCGACGCTGGTTCCGGACAGCGGCTGCCCCCACCAGGCTACGTCAACACCCACGGCTCTGGCATCTGGCGACGAGGGCGCGCCTGCCCAAGGACATGAGCGCATCCTGCCGGGACGCGCGGGCGGGGAGGACAGCGGTTTGGGGAAGGGGCCCACGTCATCACCGACCGCGGCGTCCTCGGTCTTTCTCAGCAGGGGTGTCGCGGGGGCACGCACCGAGGAAGCTGCGGGAAGCTCAGCCCTGGGAGGAGGAGGAGGGTCCACGGGGCCCCAGAGACACGAATTCACATGCTTCGTGGCCACTTCCTAGCAGCATCACCTGCCCGAGGAAAATCCCACGGAGAACTCAGTTTTCCCGAACACCGCGGGAGGGAGGAGGCTCCCGTCCCCTAACGTTGTCAGACGACGCGACACCGTGGCAGGAACCGTGCGGAACAGAGCACATGCTCACGCACGGTCGTTACCGCGAGGGGCAGCTGGAAATAAAGCCAAGGCGCTTTCCCTAAGGGGCTCCCGAGAGGAGGCAAGTGAAGATTAAGGACGGCGCCGAATAATGAAAGCACAAGTGAAGCGAGCGGAGAGGAGCGTCCTTCGAGGGGACCCTCGCCGGGTCGCGTCTTTAGAAGGCCACATCCCGTGTGTCCTGAGCTCTGGTCCTGAGTCCCACACCTCCCCAGGCGCGAGGCACAGACCACCGGGCGGGAGCACATACCCCCGGAGCTCGCAGAGTCCTCTATCCCCCCCACGCCATCCCGGCCAAAGGCAGGTTGTGCTCCTCTTTTGCCTTTAATTACGGGGAAGGCGGGCCGGCCGGGATAAGTGAAGCGAAGAGCAAGGCCCTGTGGCCCCTGGGGTGACAGCATGCTCCGTGCAAGGGAAGGTGAGACTCCCCAGACAGAAGGACCCACAGGGGAGACAGGTGTGTGGCAGGGGCTGGGGCCCGTGGGGGCTGCAGGCTGCGCCAGAACCCTGGGGCCTGTCCCACAGGGAGGCCATTCTCTCTGGCGTGCCGTGTCATGGTTCCCCTCCGCAGCCAGGGGACCGCACTGGGGCGAAGAGCCAGGACGTGGAGTCGTACACTCAAGGGAGCTACACCACCTCCAGGGTGAGCTGTCTAAAGGAGAGCAAACCGTGAGTCGTATAAAGTGTGTTTACAACCAGCTGATACCCACGATGAGGGGAAAGGGCCCAGAAGGACGTGAGTACCAGCGACATACGCTCTATATGGGCATACCGCTCTCGCTTGTTTGAAAAGCGTACTTTCAGCCGACCGCATGTGGAAGCAAAGGGTTTTCACAGGACTTTCCTGGTAGGGCCTGAAGCTGAGGGCCGCCCCATCTCCTGCCGTTCTCACCCAGCTTCAAGGCAGACTCTCAGACAGGACAGCTTGCTCTCCTGTTCCCTGGAAGGAGGCTGCCACTGTCCTGTGGGATGCACCTCTGCTTCTGCACGGGGGATCCGCCAGGAAGACTCACGGGCTGCAGCTCCTGCCGGGAGCACCACCACAGGGAGTCAGGGAGCAGGACCCGGGCCCTCGCTCTGGTCTCGCCCGGAGGACTTGGAAAGGCTGTCCACACAGCACACTGGCGTCCGGATCCCGCCTGGCAAACGCAGACGGAGGACGTGTCAGAGAAGACAGGGCTCCGCACCGTGTGTAACCCCCTGACAGCCACTTTCTCCAACGAGGCTTCTCCCCAGATCGCACTGACTGTGCTGCTAGAGCCTTGTTACAGCTACGCACACACGTCTCCATCAGCATTGTTTGTGGGATGGGAAGACGGCTGAGCACACCAGGAGGACTTCTCACCGGAGGGTGGCATGGAACCCAAGATCGATCCATATCTACTTTTTGTTTTGGAAAATATCGTCACGTACGGTGTGGAAAGACAGAAACACGCAATACTTTTTATACGTGAGTGTTTGTTTCTCAGTTCATTATCCAATGACCAGCTCAAAAATCCCTCTGGCGGGCTTTGTAAATTATGTTCTGTACGGATCCTGGAACAGTATTTTTATACCTTAGAGCAGTGGTTCGCAAATGGGGAGGGAGGGGGGTGATTTTGCCCACAGGGGGACAAAAAAACCCAAAAATACAAAAAAAGATAAATGTGTTCTTGTTTGTCCATCTTTTTTGTCTTCTCTGGTGTGAAAGACAACTGCATTTACCAACAATTACAAATCCCTAGGAGCACACAACGTAGAAAGATGTAACACTAATGACGCTACCAGCACAAAGGATGGGGTGCACCGAAGCCATATCAAGGCGAGGCTTTTGTATACTTTTTCAACTATGTTGGCATTAATGCAAACCAGACAATCACATGTTAAGCTGGAAATGGTAATCTCCAAAGCAACCATGAGAACATGACTAAAGGAAAGAGAAAGAACTAAACAAAAACCAAACATACACATCATGAAAGAAACAGAACGAAAGTGGAAATGGTACACGAAAAGATGTCTCGTTAGCGTGCAAGGAGGCAGTCACGGAGAAATAAAGGAAACACAATGAAATAAGGCACAGAGAAAACAACATGCCATACCAAAACCGTATTTTGTGAAGAATGGCATTTTATATGAAAAGCTAAAATCCCTAATTAAAGGCAAAGACTGCCAGAACGGGGGCGCCTGGGTGGCTCAGTGGGCTAGGCCTCTGCCTTCGGCTCGGGTCATGATCTCGGGGTCCTGGGATCGAGTCCCCGCATCGGGCTCTCTGCTCGGCGGGGAGCCTGCTTCCCCTCTCTCTGCCTGCCTCTCTGCCTCCTTGTGATCTCTCTCTGTTGAATAAATAAATAAAGACTGCCAGAACGGACTTTAAGAGAGAAAAACGATGTGAGCCAACTTACAGGGCATCTGTAAGATACACTTTCGATTGAAAGGTGCAGAAGGTTCGAAGAATGGACAAGATTTCCAACGTAAACAGCGACCAGAAGAGGGGCAGCACCAGACAGACCCAAGGCAAGTATCTTTACTAGAAACAACACAGAGAAGTGTGAAGAAACCTTCTACAGAGCCGTCATTCTACACTCCAAAGATGCAACAACTGCAAACATGCACGAACTCAGCAACACAGCTCCAATGACACAAAACAGAAACTGACCAAAAAACTGGAGAGAATGATCATTCCACAGTGTAGCTGGAGATTTGGATCTCAGCTTCTGATATGGGACAGGACTCGATTCAATGTAGCGAGCAGACTTGATACAGTAACTGCTTACACACCACCAACCAGCTGCCCTTGGCAGCGGTCCATGGAACACTCCACGCAACACTAACGTCACACACCTTCTCCAGGAAAACGCACCATGAGTGACGCAGGAGTAGGAAAAGGCGGTATGCGAGGCCAAGGCCCCATAAACCTACAAGGACTTGAAATCACACAATGTATTCCCTAATCAACAATGGAAGGAAATTAGAAGTCAGCAAAAGAAAAAAATTGGGGGAATTCATCAATATGTGGAAAGTAAACAACACATCTGTGTACTGAAAGGTCAGGAATGTCGGAGATGCTGCGCTGCCCCAATACTTTTACACCGTGTTAAGCACTCGCTTTGTGATAAGCGGTTACTCCTGCAGCAGGAAACCAACACTGTAAGAAACGTTCTCGGCCATCTACTTTTGTTTTTTTCTAACTGCACTTCTGCACAACGATCTTTTCTTTCTTGAGATTTATTTATTTGAGAGAGAAAGAGAGCACACGAGCGGGGGAGGGGCAGAAGGAGAGGGAGAGCGATTTCAAGCAGATCCCAACTGCCAGCGAGCGCAGAGCCCGACAGGGCTGGACCTCGCCACCCTGAGCTGCTGACCTGAGCTGAAATCAAGAGTCGGAGTTGCTCAACTGAGGCCCCAGGTGCCCCCGAGCAATGACTCTTGAGCACATCAAAAACACAGCCTGCGAACAAACCTTTCTTAAATTTCATTCGCATGGGGCTTTCCCAAACGAAGGTCAATGGCAGCTAAGACAGTTCACAGCAGTCCGTGTTTCGGCTTCCCCGAGGCAGCGTTCAAGAGCACGTGGCTTCGGTCTGTCCTACCCCTACATCATAATCACACATGTATAAACCTTATTCATCACCGGGTTCCTTTTCCCCATCTCCCACGGACGCATCATGACACTTCCATTTAGCGAGTGTCAATAATTTAAGTTCTTCTTGAATTTTAAGAGACAAATGTATGACCGTGGCGTTCCAGATGTGTCTTTCTCATACTCGAGATGGATAAACTCTGTGAAGAATTAGCTTTCCAATGCCCCAGGCTTATGGCTTAATGGTGAATCCACAGTGAATCTACATATTCTTATGCCTTCTGAATAAATGAAAACCAGCAGCCGTCCTCCACAACTTGCAAAGTGGGAAGACGTTCTTCCCCCAACCCCAGGAACAGCACCCATGACCTAGCCTCTCCCGCTACTCCGGTTTCTGCTGTCACCATCGGTATGACGGAACCCCCTTCAGAGGCATGCGGGACGAGGACACCAGAGTGAGCATTGCTATGGAGACAATGCCAAAAACAGTCTTCACTGGGGGTGATACAAATCACTGGGGTATCAAGCGATCGTGCTGAGATGAAATCAGGGCTGAACAGCTCCTCCTTTAAAGACACAAAGAGCCGCCCGCCACAGGCACATTCCTTTGGCTGCTCTGGTGTGCTTCCTGTCACTTCTTTTCATGTGCGGGTGGGGTTGGGGGAATGTCGGAAAATCCATCATGGGAAGATGACAAAGGAAGACGGATGAACGTCCACGGTACTCCGTTGGCGCGGGCCTCACCGAGCAGCCCTGAGCATTCACTGTCCACGGCCCTGGCACAGTCTGCCCACCAAGTCTCCAAAAGGGCAGTCTAGACTGCTTGATCCTCTCACAGTATCACCCAGTCTACGTTCCCGGGTGGACTGCTAGGCCTGCCACCACAAAGGAACACAGACTGGGTGGCTTCAACAGCACACGTGCATCCCTCCCTGTCCTGGAGATTGGGAGTCGGAGATTCAGGCTAGGCCGAGATGGGCTCCTCTTGAAGCCAAGGAGATGGCACATTCTCCCTGTATCCTCACGTGTCCATCCCTCTGAGCCTGTGTCCTCATCTCCTCTTTTTACAAGGACAGCAGTCCTATGAGTCCAGGGCCCATCCCAGTAACCTCATTTTACCTTCCTCACCTCTTTAAAGACCCCGCTCCCAAACACAGCCCCATTTGGAGGTCCTGCGGGGGAGGGTTTCAACATGTGTATTTTGGGATTCCATCCCCCAATTCCATCCACAACACAGCATTATAAATCTTCATCTCTTTGGTATTTCCTTCTGTCAAAAGCAAAGGCAACCAACCGCTTAAGAGTACCCTTGTAGATCTTGTTTTTCGGGGGACGGGACTACCGGAATAATCAAGAATGAAGAACCAAGATCCTTTTAAAAAGAACCCACTGCCTTCAGCTCAGGTCATGATCTCAGGGTTCTGGGATCGAGCCCCGCATCGGGTTCTCTGCTCAGCAGGGAGCCCGCTTCCCCCTCTCTCTCTGCCTGCCTGTCTGCTTACTTCGATCTCTCTCTGTGTCAAATAAATAAATAAAATCTTAAAAAAAAAAAAAAAAGAACACGCTCACACACTAGAAACCGCTTTACAGATCTCAGATTCTATTAAACTCTACTCGAGATTTCTGCCAAGATCCAAAGAGCAGTGATGTGTGGGTCCCTCCTTCTATGCAGAGTACACTGCCATTAAAAAGTAGCAACGTCCAAGCATGTGTGACCAAAGGGGACAAGCTTTGTACCCTGATCTCCAGCTGGAAAGTGGCCACCTGTCTGTGAACCCATTCATGCTCCTTGGACAGAAAGCGAAGGCTGGCTGCTGCTCCTTTTCTGATGCAGGTCAGTGTATGCCTCGTAAGCTGTTTCTCTAAGTCAAAGTCCGTGAAAAATGCCAGCGCTCACTCAGAGGTCAACTTCACAGTCCTCCTTACGACCTGCTTAAACTTGGGGAGTATAATGAGAATGAGAAAGTCTCGCCGACTTCAAAGACTATTGGATTTAGGCGGAAAGACATTTACACTGTATATGCTAAAAAACAATGCAATAACTTATCAGTTGGGTGGGAAGGGAAAGTGTGTGGTAGAGCACAATCTTCCCTAGTGGACGGGTAGGTTATGCAACGCCCACAGAATTCAGTGACAGTTGGAAGAAGGAAGACCACTGAATAAATTCTTGCGTGCTATTTAATGTTTTGTGACTCACAGTCCTTCAGTTCATTTGGCCTGTGGGGGCAACAGCGCTGTAAATAAACGTCGAAATGCACACTCGGCTTCCTGACCCTCACCCACAATTCAAGGTGACTTTATCGGAACTCTACTGAACAGTCCACTTACCTTCACACTCATCGTTTTTACAAACTTCACTTTTAAGGCCAAAGTGATCACTGGGTCTTCAAAGAGGTTCCATCTGTTCATTCGGACAAGAGAAGCAGCGAACAAGGAAATAAAAGCTACTGGCTTTCTACGCACGGCTTAACGAGCGCAAAGGTGTTTAAGCTAATAGAAGAAATCGGACGCTGTGACGGCTCCAGTCCGCTACGTTTGTACACAGCATGAGCAGATACTAAATGTTTAAGCAACAGGTCCATTTTGAACCCCTAACGTTAATAGCCACACAGAGGCCCTCCGTCCCTTGGTGATATTAGGGACCTGGGATGGCGTGTGTCCACGTCTACAGAAGAGCAGAGACTGAGAAAGGACGGGCATCCGTCGGGACCACGGGCAGAGAGTCACTGGCTCAAGGCAGACCCGTGCTCCTGGCCCTGCGAGCTGACACCAGAAGGGACCTTCCCATACTCAGGCCGAGGTGGGCGGGGAGCTTCGGAAATAGGACATCCCCCGTGTACCAGCAGAGTTTTCTCAGTGTGAACCTGGGTATGCAGTTCGCACTTAGAACATTCTATCTGGGAACACGCAGTCCCATCTGCCAAGTAGCACACAGCCAACTTCTGTAAGGCCCTCATTTACCGGCTAGTGTCGGTGCACACAAGTGACACGTGGACGAAAGCCAGACAGCTGTGGGACGAAAGTGCAAGGCCCACGCTGGCTATGCCGGGAAGAATCAAGATTCTGTGTACTACTTACACGACCCGGCTCACGCGCCCTTCATGTCTTTTCTGTCACTGGTAACCGGCTATTAAGTTTAACTGCGCTTCGACGCAGGTGGGCTAGGAGTCTCCCCAGGCGCAACGACAGGTTCTTAGGTGAACAGGGTTCTTAGGTGGGAAGGCAGGAAAGACAGCCCTCAGCCTTCGGCAGTTGTAACAAGCAGTGGTTTGAACGTAATTAGAGAAGGCAAGGACAGGCGAGACAGGTGCCCGGATGCAATTATGGACCGTCCAACATCTCATCAACAACACTTTACAGCACGCGAAGATCACAGGGCGCACCCAGCCATATCCCAGGTCCTGCGCTCATCCCTGCTCATGCGGGCCACACTGTGCTGAGAATGTGGGGAGAAGGAAGTGCTCTCATGCATCAGAGCTGGCTCATCCCCACGTCCCATATATCCACATACAAAGCAGCTGTGCACACCAATAGGTACGTGATGCCTGGGCCTCCTCCACCGATAAACTCGCCATGTCTGGGTGCTGTTCTCCATGCTCAGGCCCAAAGGGTCCGCAGAACTGACCTCGATCCCAACCTCCGTGGAGCACAGTGTAGCAGCCAAGGTTTTGCTCACGGATCGGCTGCGAGCCTCCAGAGTCAGGCTGAGCCCTTCTGTGCCTTCCGATCGTGGTAAGCATTTCACCGGCCCCAAAGTGTCCCCAGGGAAACACAAACTGCACACACGTGCCTTCGCCAGCAGAGCCTGCCTCTCTGGGAAGTATCACTCACTTCCTTTACCCGAAAACACTTTACTTACTTACTTGACCGGAAAAGAGCCTGCAACCTGACCTCCACGTACCACGCCCTGCCTTTCTGAAGGACGCAGACACTCTCAGAGGGCATGGGAGGATGTGCACGCTGCCATGTCCACAGAGGCTGGACCCAAAACGGCAGGCTTTGGCTCAGGGGTTCAGGAGGAATCACGGGGCCGACGGAAAGCCTGAGAAGGATCCTGACCTGCCCCCTCTGTGTCCAGTCACACCCTTTCCTCCTGGTTCCCAAATGCATGTCTTTTTCTCTTATTTCCAAGCAAAACTGAATAAAGCAAAGGAGGACACAGAGCAGAACAAGACGGGGGGAGCCCATTATAGCTGAATTTCCAGATCTCTCCTTCCCAGACCCACCATGCAGGTCTGGGAGTGTCTGCACTGCATGTGGGAAGGGGGACGTGAAGATGCCAACTTGCACTGCCTTCCAGGGACCGCCACCGTGCATAGACGGGCCTCGGCGGCGGGCAACGTGTTTTGGTGTTCTTGGCAGGGTGTCAGCCTCAAGGGTGTTCTCTGTGTCAGATGGGCCACGGCAGCTTCCCTGCGGGACGTCCATGTCAAAGTCGCCCGAATTTTAAGCGACTGAAACCCACGGCAGACCCCTTCGCTTGTGTTGTGTATTACGGCGTCCCCCAGTGTGTACTTCAGAACAAGCCACTGCAATTCAGCCAAGGCAGAAGGGAATGCTGGCCACCTCTGTCTCCCTGAGTTCCCGCCAATCCCAGCACGACCTAAACAGCCTTGGAAGCGAGCCTCTCCTCTTCCTTCCACGCCGGCCCTCTGTGTCCTTGCAGTGGACTGCATGGTATGTCTCAGACTGTCTCAGCTGTATCTGTGCCCTGCTCTCCTGCGGCCTGAGCACAGCACCTCATTCCGAACAAGGACCTTTGCAGATGTGATCAGGTCAAGAGTCTCAAGATGACATCATCCTATATTTGCTGGGTGGGTCCCAAATCCAATGATAAGGGTCCTTATAAGAGACACAAAAGGAGACACAGATGCAGAGAAGCCACGTAAAGACCGGGGCAGAGATGGGAGGGAGGTGGCCACAAACCCAGGAATGCCTGGAGCCTCCAGAATCTGGGAGAGGCAGGAAGGACCCTCCCCTGGAACCCTGGGAGGAAGCATGGCCCTGGCCACACCTAGATTTCAGACTTGTGGCCTCCAGAGCTGGGAGAGGGTCATGAAAGCCAGCAGCATGTGGTACCCTATTACAGAAGGCCCCAGAAACTACCACAGTGCCGGTGTCACCCACCTGACGATGGCTCGAGCCTCCAAGCCTATCTCCCTGAGCAGAAGCCTTGGTCACACACATCATCAAATACCCCTGGCCACACAGCACCCTGTGCCCCTGGCCCGGGAGACTCCCCAATTTCCTTCCTCCTCCTCCTCCTGACTCCTTCGGCTTGGCTCGATAGCTTGATGCAGGATGCATGTTGTCTGGGAGGCACCCTGGGCTGCCCGCCCACTTCTTCTTTCCTCTGTAGGAAACTGGGTCAGCTCAGCAGAGAAGTGACAATGCGGCAGGATGGGGAACTGCTTCCCTCAACGCAGAGCCCACGGCAGTCCTGACTGTGTCCCCGGAAGTGTGTGGGAGGACCCATTGCAGGTGGCAGTACCCAGCATTTGGGGGACCGGTGAGCAAAGCCTGTGGATCCACAAACTGAATGAATGCCCTGACCACCTACCTCTGTCTCCCTGAGAGCCCTTGTGGGTCCGTCCTGTCACGCTCTCCTTGAATTGGTTCTGAAGCTAAAACTCTACCCCAAGGCAACCCTCCAGGGCAGACATCGCCATCTGTCTTGAGCCGCCTGAAACCCTCTGCCAGGACTCGGATGGCCGGCTACCTGTCTCATTCAGACTACCCAGTGGGTGACTTCAAAGGCCTTTATCAGGCTGCTGGGATCAGGCAAGGTCAGCACGACTGGTTTAACAAGATGGCTGCTGAGATAGGGCTGGAGCCTTCAGGAAGGGACCAGCTCCTAGGGCTGCACCCAGCAGAGCCAGCATGACTTCTGTGTTTGTGCGAGGAGCACACACCCAGGCATCCCAAAAAGGCAGCCCACAGCACGGGGCCCCACGCATACCACAGGGACAGCTGACGATGATTTTTCTCTGCACCAATGCAGAAAAAAGGACCTGTTTATGGCCACATTCCTCAGACAAAGAGATGTAGGAACGTTCTGGGGGAAAACTGTGTGAGGGCTACGGTCTTCATCCAAATACTCCTGGGTCCTGGGATCCTGCAGGGTCACCCTTGGGAGCAGCAGGAATCCAGCAATGCCACTGCTGTTGGGAGTGGTAGGGGAGACAGACCTGCCCTTGAGAAGACCCGAGTCTGGTGAAGTGTTGCCTCCCTGTGCACCCGTGAGACGAGGCACAAGGCCACCCGTGTAGCCGTCACTGCCTGAGCTCCCGAGGCCTCTGCTCCCTCCTCTGCAGCATGGGCGATGCCAGTACAGACCTGTGTCCACTTTGCAGAGCTAAGTGAGATGATGCCAAGACCGCTCCCGAGAGCGCGGGGCTCACAGGAAAGGCTCTCGACAGGCACGGTTTCGGTGAAGAAGCCACAGAGAGCCTACAGAATGGGAGCAGCTGTCCATGCTGAGCAGGGAGCCCAACATGGGGCTCGATCCCAGGACCCTTAGATCATGAGATCAAGCCGAAGGCACATGCTTAACCAATTGAGCCACCCAGGCACTCCTCAACAAGCAATTTTTGAGTCCCTGCTGAATTGCCGTGCTTGACCCTATCAAGTCCTCAGAGTCAGGAGCCTGCGTTTGAACCCAGGTCTGATTGGTCTGGCTTTCACTGAAGACTTTTTCTGAGAAATGTTCATGGGGAATGTCCCGAGTCCAGCAGGTGAAGATGTTTAAGGATCTGGGGACCCAGAAGAGAGAAGGTTAAGACCACCCAGTATCTGCGTGTGGCTCACAGCAAGGCAGGAGAAGAGCAGATCGGGCAGAGAATTCCAAGCTCCACAGGACATATAGTGTGTGTCCAGGCAGGGTTATGCGGTGGTGACCGGGAAGCACTGATCAATGCAAGAGAGAGGGGAGGCCAGAGCACAGGCTCAGAGAGTCCTGAAAGTAAGAGCGGTTGCTCAAGTCGGTTCACAAGTGATGTGCAAGGCACAGAAGGGGTCCACGCCAGTCAGGAAACTGAAGAGGAAGAGGAAGGCCTAAGGAAGAGAGAAGAGAACGGCTTGCGAAGCCAACGAGACAGATTCCTAAGGACGGACTGGGGGAAGTGGCAGGTGAGGCAGAAAGTTCTGGAACTGTACGAAAAGAGTGCCTAGTGGATGTGGCAACACACCAGTCTGCTTCTTTTCTGGGCAGAGCTTCTGCGGGCCATGCTGCGGAAGCCAACTGTCGGGGGGGGGGGGGGGGGTAGGGCCATGAGGGAGCAGGGGCAGGAGTGAGGCCGCCTTTCCAAGAAGCTTGGCAGGACATGGAAATGGGAGAATGTACTCTGGTCGGACCCCCAGGTTGAAGCAGCGTCTGTTTGTGTGCAAAGGGTGGACGAAAACCACGGGCTCGAAGACCACGTTGATACGCCACTCAAGGCCCTTAGTGCACACTCAATATGATCCCGCAAAAGAGACTGAATCATGGGACTACACTACGCCCAGCTTCTTCATCCCATTAATGTGGATTAGACAGAGGAAAATAACACCTTGCTGAGAGGGGATGGCCCTTCTGTGCCTGAAGAGCATCCCACAGTTGTGTAATGGCACCGCGACACCCGACATGACTGTGTTTACAGCCCCTTGATTGTACTGCTAGAGCTGGGAAGAGACTGGGGTCCCAATTTTGAGGGTGTACTCCTAACGTGGCCTCTTCATCACTGTGCTAGGCTGCGGTAAGTTCACAGGAATCGGCCGGCATGGATTCCCCTTTCGGCCCTCTTCACGCCGATACCTCTGCCTGGACCGGGTTCCTGGTCCTTTCTTCCGCACGGGGAGAAATGCTTGCCTTCTTCTCGGATGGATCGCGGCTGCTGCTCCTTACTTCTCATGCTTGTGTGCATCAGCTAGGAGCATGCTACGGCCACACGGTGACGATCACCCCATCGTTTCAGTCTGGCTCAGTCTCACATCAAGATCCCTTAGGCCATGGCAGCCTACAGGCAGTGGGAGAGGAGACAAAGCCACCTCCCCAGCTGCCAAAGTCAGCTGACAGGCGCATGAGAATCCATCACCAGAGTGCAGGGAGTCGGCAGGTGCCAGAGGGACACAGTCCCCAGGTCTAAGCAGAGCACCGTGGGAACGCAGAGGGTGGCAGGTGGCTACTTTCTGAAGAGCTTCAGGAAGCCTTGACTCCTTGTGTGCGTCTGTGACGTCCCAGAGACTTGTCAGCCTCCTTCTGACACTGCCACAAGACAATATGGTGTGTCGCAGTCTTGCTGTGCAAATTCCCGGGGCCAGCCCCCACTGCACTGACAAGACACGGAGGGCCCGGACGGGAAGGGGACCTCGTCTTCTCCAAATGTTTCCTGCTGTCCCGCGACATCTGGGAACACGGCCTCAAGTGTCCAGGGAGCTGGGTGTTCTGGAGCTCTTACTTCCAACATCAATGTTATTTAACGGCGTCTTTTCATGTTCTCGTCTTTTTAAGCAGAACCTACTATGAACTATTTGTTCGCATTTGGTTTTGTTTTTCTGCGCTTCCTGCTAAAGGCTTAATGGTTCTACTCTGTCTTGGTAAGTTTCAACCCCCCATGCAACCGAGGCCTCTGTGCAACCTAACCCTACAATCTGCAGACAGCGTGACACTTTATTCCTAACTCCACATGCTTCTCCAAAAAATAAGGACACTCGTCTATACAGCCAACATAAGTTAACATAAAGATGAAGTTAATCTTTCCAAAATGGGTAAACTGTAGACAACTATATTTGCTTTCTATGCATCTCTGGTCTCCCAGGAGTCTGATGCCAGAGGTCTGAACGCCCCTGCACAGCATCTCCCACAACCACTGGGAGAAACCATGGCCTGTGACCAGAATGAGATGGGAGCAAAAGCAGTGTGCTCCCCGTGGGCTGCAGACATACGCATGCAGACAGACAGACCCTCGGTTCCCACAAACACCCTCTCTTCAAGGTGAGTGGTGCCAGCGAGGCCTCCATGTTCCCCGAAGCCACACCCGGCCCGTCTATGTGCCCAGTGGTTCAGGCTGTCAGGACACACAGGCACCATGGCCACTGCCTATACCTGGTCTGTCAGGCTCCACACTTCTCCCCAAAATGCGCCATGTGCCACCGTGCAGGACGACAGTGGGTTCCACAATGCTCCTGAGGACCAGACTCATCGGCAGGCTGGGACTAGGGCGACAGAATGGACCACATGCCAACGATGTCCCCAAGAAGGCAACAGCTGTGCACGAGGCATCATTTTCAGCTTAGAGGGCACGGGGGGATAGAGGAACAAGTAAGAAGACACCAGGGCAAAACAAGCAGCGAAATCCCAAATCCCGAACAAATGTACACATTCCACAACATCACCAGCCTGGACTTTTCCAGAGGTCGCCATTGAGGGGGGAAACAAAGGTGATGGGATTTGGGGATGGGAGACGTTTTCTAATAAAGGGACAAAGGTTCCATGAGACCCCACTGGGAAATCACTAGAGCATTTTCAGCTGTACCAAGAGGCCACCCTTGCCTCCACATTCCGATACAATCATTACTGATAATCCTCTTTTTGTTGTTGTTAAACTCAAACTCTGTGCTTGATAAAGATACTGTGTCTCTGCTTCAGGCAACATGGTCCTTGCTCAGCCGTTTCTTCTGCTGGTCGGGAATGCCCATTTTCCTTCCCTGCCCCTTTGTGTACGGCACAAACATCTCGGGGGGCTTCCTGTTCACAGCACGGCTCTGTCCCTATCATGCCGTCGCCATGTTCACTCGCAAGTTACGCAGAGATTCCACTCACCGTGGCTTATGTCCCATCCGGACTCAGACGAAAAGAAGAGGCTTGCTTTGAACCCCCCGAACAGCACCTGGCTACCACACTACTTCTGAACACACAAGGATGAGTGAGGGCACAGCTCGGGAGCTGTGCCGTCCAGCATGGGGACCTGCAGCCACAGGAGGCTACTGAAATGGAAAGTACGACCACGTAAACAGGACACTTCCGTTTCTCATTTGCACCGGTCACATTTTACGGATGCAGAGAGCCCGCGTGGTTCCTGTCTGCAGCGCATTCCCACACGCATTCTGTCTGCAGAACATTCCCACACGACAGGCAGTCCTGCGGGTGGACAGTGCTGGTCTGGAGAGCAGAGAGGTCAACAGTTCTCATCAAGGACACCCCCCTTCCCTTACTCATGCAGGGCGCAGAGAGTGGGGATTTCAGGACACTTCGATATTGGCTGTAAACATCACAGGGAAGGATGGGAGGGAGCCAGATGGTAGAGGAAGCCGCCTGTCAAAGGCTCAGAAGGTACGCTAAGGTGTGCTGGAATGGCACGCCACCTCGACAAAGCCCACGGCAACAAGCCTGGTGCAAAAATGATGTGCGTCACAATTATGTTTTCCAGAAAATTCTCCATCCATGCCCTGCAGCCAGTTTTAAGCACAGATATCTGCACATTACAGCCGAGACTGCCCCCACCCACTTTAACACCGCTAAGTGAAGGTTTTCATAGATGAAATGCTCTAATTATTAGTCACTGGTACACGTGTACACTTGCCGGTAGGAAATTTATTTCCAAATGTAGTCCACTGTGGTACGACATTCTATTTTCCAGCTACGCGCTGTGTCTGAATCACTTTCCAAATACCTCACCCCAAGGTGTGACGGCGTCATCTGGGCATCTGTGTAATGAGACCTTTTAGTGCACATTTCTTGGGGCATCACTTCCCTTGCTCTTTTACAAGGCATGAAATCTGCACCTACCCCTGGACAATGACAGAGTGTAACGTAAACCACAGTCGTTAAACCAACAAAAAAAAGAACCAGAGTCAAAGGCACGTCATCAGAAAGCCAAAACAGACCAAAGAGTCCCCCCTGGACTGCCTTTCCAGAAGAAAGGAGGGAGAAGTAAAAGCTGGATCCTGAGAAAATAAGAAGGTGGCTTCCCGTGATGGTAGTATCTGTGACGCGGAGGGGCCCCACAAAGCACACCGTGGGGTGGAGGGACGTAGGGGAAAGCGAGCACAGGGCATCGCACACCTGCAGGGACAGGGCTCTGGCAAAGAGCTCAGTGGCCTTGCCAGCTGGACTGCACTCTCCTTTCTGAGCACCAGTCTCCAGTGGGGATGTGTCAAGGGCTCTCGAAAGGGGAGCAGCTGCGGTGCCCACTCGTCAAGTGAGCACTGACTGTAAGAACGAACGAGAGGGGGCACAGGTCAGGTCTGCTGGAAAGACTCCCCAGAGGGTACAGGGTTTTACAAGCTTCAGTCCCTACGTGGCTGGCATCGCTATTCCTGGCAAGGGTCGTGCAACACACAGAGTCTCTTCTTCTGGGAGGGTCCTTGTCCGGGGCCGGGGGTGGGGAGGTGTGCGCCCACCTTCATCTTCCTCCAAACAGAGAAAGTCGGGCTCAGGGCTCGCTTCCGTGTGGGCTCTGCTCTGCCGCCAGGCCTCTGACTGGCCTCCAAATTTCAGCAACCTTCTTTGCAAGGAACTTGTCTAACTTCCACCAAGCAAGCTGAACAAAACCCCCAGCACCCGCTGCTAGCTCCCCGGGGAGCAGGGCAGGAAGAATGTGAACGGCAGCCCCGGACTCCAGCGTCAGACCCCAGGGCACACGACAAAGAGTGTTTCCAAAATGCCGCACCACTGGGGGATCTAGGCAGGCCCTCAGGGTGGATGAGAAGCACAGAGGCCCCTCAATGCTCCGTTTTCTGCTCTACCTTCCTGAGCAGCAGCCAGGACCCTGCGAATGTGTGGACAGGATACAAGAAAAGAACCAAGGGATGCACTGAAAACTCCTGCTCTCACTTTACGTGCACTGCATTTTACGTGTTCCAACATTCTGAATATTGTCAACCTCCCCCCTCAGCCTGGGCCCAGTATCAAGATTAGACATCATGGGCTGCTCCCTGAAGCCCTCCATGGGACCGTCCAACGCGACAGGCATTTGCCCAGCGTGGCTAGGGAACACGTGAAAGGTGGCTAGCTTGAGCTGAGCTGAGCTTCTGAGTGTAAAATGAAGATTTCAGAGACTAGGTCTCAGAAATGAAGGAAACAGATCTGGGGAATTTTACATTGATGGGTCGAGAAACAATATTTTGAATATGTTCAGAGAGGAAAAAATAGACCGTTCACGTTCGTTTCTTCTGTACGTTTCTGCTTCTTTAGTGCTGCCGTGCAACGTTTTATGCAGTCCTATTTCTATCAGACAGCACTGCTCCGCACAACAAAGTTCTTGTCTTTTACAGAGAAAGGACCCACCCCTTGTGCTCCTAATTCCAGTTATTTACGAACTAGATAATCTTCCCTATCCAGAAGCCAAGAGACTGTTTGAAAACCTGTCATCTCCTTTCGAAATCTTGTCCTGGTTCATAAACAATCTCAGTCCCCTTTCCTCTTTCTCTAAATGGCCTCTGAGAACCAAAATTATTACCTGGATCACAGCTGATTGTTACCTTGCGTCAACAAAGAACACAATCCGAAAGTGCCTTTCCTATTTCAAACGTACTGGGAAGTGCCGTGGCATTGTCAACATTTCTACAAAAATTTCCATTTACTTCCTCATTGTCCCCTGATTAAACAGGCTTCTCCAGAATAGTAGCATCCCCCACGAAACTAAGTGTTTTCCCTTTCATTTCCACGAGAACACCCGTCCTGGGGGCTACCGTGGCAAACGGAACCTCGAGGGGAAACACATGGACCGCTGTAGAAAGCACTTTCTGCAAAAGGACTCCTGATGAATTGATGGTAGGGTGTTATGCAAGCAGCAGATACTTGGGGTGAAGTCAGGCGCTGAGGAACTCGAGCAGGGGGCACTGGCTGGACCCAGCAAGGTAAGGCAGTAGGTTTTAGACAGCAGTGTTTTACACAAGACGCTTCGTAAAAGAATGGAGTAAACAAATTTCTGAGAAGACTCTGCCAAGTCTTACTACGTCAAAGAAGACTTAGAACAGAGAGGCAGAGGCAAAGGGCAGAAAATATGGAGAAAATGTTCCCAAAAGGCACTAATTCTTGGTTCTCGGACCAGTTCCAAGGACTGGCTAACAGTGTCAGGGGCGAGACCTGTAAGGGGCCTTAACTAGCGAGCAGAGCCCTGGTTAGTAGCCGTCCCTGCAGGCGCCAGGGTCACAGACGCCGCCCTGATGGCTTCAGGGACCAGCGGTGCTTGAATCTAGAGACGGAAGCAAGCATGCAGCTCATTTAGAACTTTAAAAAATTTAATTTCAATGAGGCATCTCGGCGGCATGAAGATTCATGAGACACCCACCACGGGTTCTCTGGACCTTCCATTCGAGGGTAAAGAATTTGACAATTTAAGTTCTTGACCACCTGGACAGGAGAATTCATGTCTACCAACTCCGCTTATGAATCCCAGAAGGTTTCTGACAAGGAGTTGTTTCAGATGTAGTCGCTGCATACACAGTTCCCTGCAATTAGTGACCTCAACAGGGACTTTTTTT